>MVGT01001374.1:132955-150102 GCA_002174775.1 Macleaya cordata
CCGGTCGCCGGAGTGATGAAGTCGACCGTTAATGATTTTTAGATATGGGATATATTTGGAATAAAATATTTTTAAAGGTTAGTATTGTCTTTTTAAAAACTAAGGACTAAATTCACAAATGTTTTTAATCCAAGGGATTAAAAACATAAGGGTTATAAAAATAGGGACTAAAATCACAAAACCCCATAAAAAAATGGTTTGGCTTAGCTTTTATCCAAATCCCGACGTCATGTTTTTGGTTTCTTAGGCTGCGATTGGTAAGTGTGGAATTTTGTGAAAATAAACAGTTGAAAATTCTATTGTATTTGCTTTCATTATTGTTGATATACAAGTGCACAGTAAATGCTTAGTAAAAGATAAAACAGAAGAATTACATAAACATGGAGACCATTTTCCCATGAAAACTAAACATCTAATATTTGAACCGAAGTCAATATCTTTCTATAAAAAAAAATAAAACCAAAATCAATATTCTTAAATCCAAATTCACAATCTCTAAGAAAACAACAAAAAATATTCCAACCACCACTTTTATAGGTGATTGGTAAGTAAAATGTAGATATGTTTGTACCCTATCAATCAAACTACTTGAAGATCAATTTGCCTCTGCTGATCCTTTTTATCATCATCGTTATCAGCCATATATCTCTTCCAGAACCAATGTTGCTTCCAAACTCTCTCACCCATGTCATCTATGGGTATATTCTTGGTTTCCGGCAAGAAAAACAATACGAAGAGGCCCATAATAAGTATCCATGCAGCGAAGAAGAAGAAGATACCGGCACGCATGTGACACATCATGGATAAGAATGCTTGTGCTATGATGAAGGTGAAGAGCATGTTTGAACTGACTGCGAATGAGAAACCAGCCGTTCTTGTCTCAAGAGGAAATGTTTCACTTGGAATCAACCAACCCATAGGTCCCCATGACCACGCAAAGCTCATAACATATAGACAAACCAGCAATACAACCGCTATAGCTTCTCCTCGTCCTAATGAGTTTGTAGCATTCAAATCTGCTAGCAAAATTCCCCCTATAATAGTCTGCATTACATAAGCCGATCGAGATCAGTAAAAATAAAAAAAAAACTTAAATCTGATAGCATAACCTATACTACAGATAGAAATGAAAAAGCTAGAATATTGAACTTAAAGTTACCTGGGTGATGAACATCTGACAACAAGCTTGAAGAAGCAATGCCCTTCTACCGAACTTATCAACTGTTTTGATTGAAACTAATGTACTTATCACATTGACAAGGCCGGTGATGACGGAGGATAGCAAGGAAGCGTCATTCTTAAAACCGACCGTCTGAAACAGAACTGGAGCATAAAACATTATAGCATTGATTCCAGTAAATTGTTGGAATACTTGCATTAATATGGCGATGACCAGAGGAGGTCGGCTTGAACGCTGGATGAGTTTCTTAAATGGGCTCTTAACGTGATGGGCTAAGTCACTAGCAACTCTAATCTGATTAAACTCAGCATCAATGTCTTCCGTCTGTCGGATATTTTCAAGTACTCTTCTTCCTTCCTGTAACTGGTCACGCTCGATTAAACTTGTCGGAGTCTCGGGGATAACAAAAGAACCAACGAAGAGCATAGCCGCAGGAACTCCTGCTAGGCCTAAAGCTAGCCTCCAACCCCATGGATGATACTGTGATGCGAAGTAGTTTACCATGTTTGCGCAAAAAATGCCGATTGTGACAAAGAGTTGGAAGAGAATGTTCACTGCTCCTCGATAATTGACAGGTGCAATTTCTGATAGAAACAATGGAACTGCCTCATTGCCAAATCCAACACCAATACCAAGCAGAACCCTTCCTATGATCAGCATAATGAGATTAAAAGCTCCAGCATTCAAGACAACTCCTATGATGTAGAAAGTCGATGCTAGTAGCATCGTTCGTTTCCGGCCATATTTTGAGCACAACTTCGACGCGATAAAACTCGAGAAAAGGGCAGCGAGGTACAAGGAGGAGGTGAATAGTTGAACAAATTGGTCATCAAACTTGCAGTAATTGTTTTCTTTTGCACGTTGTTTCCTTGCATATACAGCAGGGAAGAACTTCAGTAAGAAGTCATCCATGGCTGTCACTCCACCTGAAAAAAAAAATCAATTCAAAATTAACAATATATGTTATGATCAATTATCACTTTTAAAACTGTAAATATTCACATCCCCTGCCCGTTATAACATTGATCTCCACCTAAAACCTAAAAGCATGGTCTTAATATAAAAGAGAGTATTAAAAAATTGGAGACCCAAACCATGCTTAATTGGGAATTATAACTCATGATCACAGAAAAAACACTTTTAGGCAAGACTGATCTGTATGATTTCAAGCTTACTAACCCTAACAAGGGTTAGGCAATATTATATAATAATCAAAGAATGTGAAGTTACATGAATACCCCTAGGGTTTACATAGAGAATAAACATATTTTCGGTACAATATACACTAACTTGAACTATGCCATAATGGCTATTGATATAAAAAAGAAAGGCAAAAAAAAAAAAAAAAAGGAAACTGAATTTTTATTAACCCTAACCATGATAATACTGACAAAGATTAATCGTCTAGATCAGATTGTAATAAAAAAGTGTGATCCAATCTAAAGTTTTTTTTTACTCATCAACACCTTTCATGAAGAACCAAGAAAAAAAAAAAGGAAATCATGCATGAAAATTGGAGTATAGTAGATTGAAGAAGAGGGTATTGAAAAATTAATATACCTGATATTCCAATGTCATATCCGAACATTAAACCTCCAATAGCTGCAATCAGCCAACAGAATACTACAAAAGGTTTGGAGTAGAATTTCTTTTTTGGGGGCGATTCTAATCCCATCGTCATGATTATTTCCGTTCTTAGTTTCAAGTTTCAGAAACAAAATTTTCTAATCAACACTGAGAAAAAGTAGTAGAGAGAGAATGAAATAAAAGAGTAGGAGGGATCAAGCAGGGGAATGATCGAATTATTTGAAAGCAATTGATCGAGACTGACTTAAATAAGATTTTACGTACTACACTGAGTTTGGAAAAGACTAGGATTCAGATTACAAACTGAATTATGTTAATTTTTATTAGCAATCAAAATTATACACGTTAGAATCACCATTAAAGTTGGAAAAGGCTTGGAAACGGGTTTTGTCCTTCAAGGAAAGTAAATCCTTTTTTCACTAGAAGACTAAAGAGAAACGAAACCCGGCCGTTTCCTTGTGGTACTTTAATGGGGACATTTAATTTAAAAAGTTTAAATTTTTTTTATTTGTTATTTCTAATTAAATATTTTATTTTCTTATTAGCATTTTAAACCTGTAGGGGTTGTTGTAGATTTAGCATTCTTTATTTTTATTTTTATCAAGCCCATTTTTTTTCAAGGATTGGGAATGAATTCCTAAAAAATTAGGCGGATTCGAACAATGGAAAACAATCGAAATTCAATTACCCAGAATTAAATCCATTTCCATTAATTTCCCCCAAATACCCTTCTATAATTGTATCCGAGGGAGAGTGTAATTTTAGAATAGACGCAAATCACGTGGGATAAATAAATTTGCAACAGTAATATGCACATGCAATTGCCCAAAAACAAAACGTTTAGGATTTTAAAAAAACATGTTAAACCTACTGAAAAAAAATTATGATTTTTATCATGGTTTACATAGCTATTACCCTACGTGATATAAATCTCAGTCCGTATTTAAATATTTTTCTAATTTTTTTACGTATAACATAAATTAAAATAGTTAGTTGTCAACTAAAATTGTAATATTTGACTAACTACTTTTTAGAACTAAACATATATTTTAAAAATAACAAATACTAAAAACAAATTAATTTTCATATAATGGTATAAATACCAATTTTCTGGTTAGAAAGTGATAATAATTGCCTCCAAAAGTAGTTAGTGAAGTGATAATACCCATAAAAAAACGTAGGTAGTGAAGTGATAATAAAAATATTTATTTTAATAGCAATGAAATTTTCACAACAATTTTAAGCAATATTTTTAAACTTTAGCCAATTCAACTGTGAAAGAAGAGTTTTGGATGGGTTTTTTTCGTAGGACATGACTAATATTTAAGTTACAATAAGGCGTCAATACACTATAATCGATATATGAGAAGTGATAAAAACTGCTATAAATATCGTTTCCAACAACGACTGAAGTCTTCACTAATGAACTCAAAAAAGACTACGACGAATGAGTACAGAGAAAACTACCATCAACGGGGGTTTCATTGGAGAATTAAAGTAACCTTCTACCATCGCAATGTGTGTTAGTTACGTTTAAGTTTACACTACATTAATTAAATCCTGTAATTTAAGTGAGGCAACAACCAATATAACTTGGTTTAGTAAGACTTGGAACTCGATTGCTCAAATTACTTAAACACCTGTGTGTGTTTTAACTTGAAGCTTTAAAATTTATAAACATGAAAATAAATTTAAGAAAACCCTTATGTCATCTACATAAATCAATACAATCAACCCACTAGTTGAACATATATTTTACCTAACCTTATTGATATCTTGTCTGGATCGATCCAATTTTTAAAACACTGATTTTAAGTAACTCCGTCTTGGGAATACTTTTCAAAGTGGCCTCTAACAAAAGAATATTTTTTTGACTTGAAAGGCTACAACAATTAATATAAAATTAATTAGCCATAGACTTTATATGAGGAAAAATAGTGAATGTTAATATTTGCACCCACTTAAAGGGTACACAATTAATACGTACTACCATCTAGTGGGTGAGTGTTATGCGTCAAAGATTGAGGTACATAACCATTATAGCCTTGACGATGATGATCGTGATGTGCATCCTCTTTGTACAAGTTAGATAGCCCCATTATGAATCCAAATCGTTAGGCCCCAATATCCTTCGTTCCTTCTTGTTTCCATGCTTACTTTTCACTGTGGGGCTCATATAGAAATGATCTGGTGGTTAAGGTTTTGTGAAAAGTTTTTCTCACCTTATAAATCATTTCACAAAAAAATTGGTTCATTCTAAAATTTCTAACCCTATCAAAAGTTGATTGTAAAATTAGTCGTTAAAATTTTTTTTTTTATTTTAAGTAATGAACGGTTGGTTTATAATCAACTTTTGATTTAGTTAAAAATTTTAGAATTGACTAAGTTTTTGTGAAAATGATCAGGAAAACTTTTTACAAAATCTCAACGATTAGATCGTCTCTTTGTGGGCCCAAAAATGCAAAGTAAGCATGGGCCCAACAATGCAAAGCCATTAGATTGTCTCTACGTGGAGCCGACAATGCAATCTCAGCCATTAGATAGCACCATTATATTTATACTAGTTTTCTCGCTGCTATTTGTACAACCCATCATCCTTTCGACTGTTGATTGTAGAAGATCAGTTAGAAAATGTGTTTTTTCTTACCCACTTTAAAAAGTGGGTGAACAAAATTGCACTCCATCTCCTCGGCTAGTTCAACAAGACGTGTGGATCCTACTAGCTACCTTCTGGTAAACAAGGTTACCAGCTCTGTCTTTTTCTCTATTCTCTATAAAAGCATAATACTCAAGAATCAACCTCCACACTGCTTGTTTTCTTCTGTAATTTCTCTCTCTCTCTAGAACTCGCTCTCTTTCTCTCTCTAGATCTCTCTTTCTGTAATTTCTCCATCCCTGATCCCTCCGTAATTTTCATGGCTTCTGGTAACCAAGAGATAGCTTTCGAGCTTCTTCCGCTCCTTCGTGTATACAAGGACGGTCGCGTAGAGCGTCTCATCGCATCTGAAATAGTTCCATCTTCTCTACAAGACCCAGAAACAGGAGTCTCTTCTAAAGACATTATCATCTCATCACCAGATCCCTCCATCTCTGCTAGACTTTACCTTCCTAATATTAATAAACTCGCCACTACCAATTCAACCCAACAACACCAAAAACTCCCTCTTCTCATATATTTCCATGGCGGGGCATTTTGTATCGGATCCGTCGCTTCCTTTTTGCACCAACGGTACCTCAATCTTTTGGTTTCTCAAGCAAACGTTGTCGCCGTCTCAGTTGAATATAGATTAGCCCCTGAACACCCTCTTCCCACAGCTTATGAAGATTGTTGGGCTGCTCTTCAATGGGTTCTTTCTCACTCTAAAAAACAAGAAGAAGATCTACAACACGCAACTTTTAACCACGGTTTTAATAATGAACCGTGGTTGATTGATTATGTCGATTTTAGTAGAGTATTTTTAGGAGGTGACAGTGCTGGTGCGAATATTGCTCACAACGTAGCCATGCGTGTTACTGATGGACTAGACGGGTTAAGATCAATTCGAGGTGCGTTTTTAGTTCATCCATACTTTTGGGGATCGGATCCCATAGGATCTGAAACGGGTATGGATCCGGGTCGAAAGTCTATTGTGGAGAGGATATGGTTATTTGTTAGTCCTTTGTCTTCTGATGGTATTGATGATCCTATGTTCAACCCGTTTGCACCTGGTGCACCGAGTTTGTCGGGTCTTGGGTGCGAAAAGGTTCTGGTTTGTGTTGCTGGGAAGGATACATTGATAGAGAGAGGTCGTTTTTACTGTGAGAAACTGAAGAGTAGTGGATGGGAAGGAGAAGTGGAGTTGTTTGAGAATGAAGAAGAAGGACATGCATTTCACATATATGATCCTGCCACTAAGAATGCTCAACTTTTGATCAAGCGCTTAGCTTTATTTCTCAACCATTAAAGCTTTCTTTTTGAACTTTTATGTTGGTATATATCTTAATATCTTAATGAGGCTCCTATGCGGCTTCATTTTGAGCGGCATACGAGCCGTGTATGAAGTTGCGTGACTTTTGTCACGTTTTTTAAAAAAAAAAAAAAAAAAAAATCTTATACACTTGATTTACACTTGCCAATGGGATCACATAGAGTGGATCCAAGGGCTGAGTTTTTTTTACGATGATCTCCTCAACGTGTAGATCACATAAGCCTATATATAATCACCAGTGGACCCTCCTAATACCCATTTTATTCTTGCATTTCACTTACACGTGTTTGTGTGTTCATGTAGAGATAATCCAAGGTCTGATTTTTGTGACAATGATCTATCCATCGTCTAGATCAACATTAGTGTACGTATCGTTCCCAAGTGATCCACCTAATATCCAAAATAATACGCAGAATAATTTACAACTCACAAGGGACAAAAATGAATTTGTCACGTGTGTAATACGTTTGGACATCCAATTGCAATCTTATTTCTTTAAATAATAACGCGACCCAAAATTTGCCAATTCACTACGCGCGTGTGATAGTGCAAACTCATTGTTGGGAGAAAGCCAACCCCATGCGTGCAGCGCGTGTTGGGGGCTAGTTTACAATAATGTTGAAAATATATATATCCGACGTATGATCTTATAAATATCTATCTTATCTTAATATAATATAATATATATATATATAATATTATAATGAGGCTCCTATGTGGCTTAATATATATATTATTATAATGAGGCTCCTATGCGGCTTCATGTTGAGCCGCATAAGAGCCGTGTATGAAGTTGAATGACTTTTGTCACTTCGTGTGTTTTTTTTAAATCTTTTTTAAAATACCGTACACACTTTGTTTACACTTGCCAATGAGGTCACATAGAGTGGATCCAAGGGCTGAGTTTTTTTTACGATGATCTCATTAACATCTAGATCACATCAGTCTATATATAATAACCAGTGGACCTACGTAATACCAATTTTCATTTCACTTACATGTGTTTGTGGGCTCATGTAGAAATAATCCAAGGTCTGATTTTTTGTGACAATGATCTATCCATCGTCTAGATCAACATTAGTGCACATATCGTCCCAAGTGATCCACCTAATACCCATAATAATAATCTTAATATTATAATGAGGCTCCTATGTGGCTTTATTTTGAGCAGTGTATGAAGTAGTGTGACTTTTGTCACTTTGTCTTTTTTTTTAAATCTTTTTAAAAATACTGTATACACTTGGTTTACACTTGCCAATGAGGTCACATGGAGTAGATCCAAGGGCTGAATTTTTTTGACGATGATTTCATCAACATCTAGATCACATCAGTCTATATATAATCACCAGTGAACCCACCTAATACATATTTTATTCTTGCATTTCACTTACATATGTTTGTGCACTCATGTAGAAACGATCAAAGCTCTGATTTTTTGTGACGATGATCTATCCATCGTCTAGATCAACATTAGTGCACATATCATCCCCAAGTGATCCATCTAATACCTATAATAAATAGCCGAATAATTTACCAACTCACGTACAAGGGGCAAAAATGAGTTTGTTATGTGCGTAATGCGTTTGGACATCCCAAGTGCAATCTTATTCCCTCAAATAATAACGCGCAGCAAAATTTACTCACTCATTACACATATATGAGGAGGCAAAATTAATCTGTAGCGTACATAGCGTGTTTAGACATCCAACCCGAAGTGCGTGTGGGGAGGATGGACAACCAACTCACACGCATTTGTGCGGCTCGATGAAGCTATTGCATGAAGTTGCGTGACCTTTTTTTTCTTTAACACACGTTTTTTTATGATGATCTCCTCAATGTCTATGTCAAATCAGCTTATACATCATCACCAAGTGGACCCGCCATCGTCAAAGTGAGTCTGTTAAAGGATTTAGGGTTTAGAGTTTGTGAAGGAGTTAACTAAATGACGCGTTGCATAAGTTGCCAACTCTGAACTCACACGCGCATGTGAGGGAGCAAAATAATTTTGTTGGGAGAAAGCCAAACCACACGCACACAGCGCATTTGGGGGGCTAGTTCTATTATATAAAGGAAGACCTAAGTTGTTACAAGGCCTTTTGTCAATCCTTCCTCCATTTGTACTAATTATTAAATTAAGCAAATTGAAATAAAGGTTTGATTATAAATTTATGTTAATTGTTTTCAATCATATGTTTTGCTACTTTGCACAATAAGGGTAATTTAATTTAGTGGGATACCTTAAGGATTGAAGCTCTGCTATTGGGATCCCTTAACCCACAAATCCATCAAATTTTTCACTAGTTGAAGGATCTTTAGTAGAGAGACGAACTAAAGATTGCATGATGAACTGATCTTCGATCCTTAATATAGTAAATGAGCAATGGACTGTTCATCTCCGCAATGAACAGTCGATCAAAAGTCTATCACATTCCTTCCCTCGATCAATGGCCCAAAGTCTATTTCATCCCCCAGTCATCTCTCTATTGTTAGATCAAATCCTCCTTAAACTCCATTCCAAACTTCCTACTATTCTAATTCCATCCCTTAATACTAAAACTTGATGGTTAAGAGATTGGATTTAATGACTATTTCATTAAGTATGGAGATAAGGTTCAAAGGGTGTCAATCAAAACACTTCTGTCAACAAGACCCTTCTCTTCCCTAGATATTTTCCATCATGGGCTTAGAGCTGCCAATGGGCCTGTTTGTAAAGCCCACGAAAGAGTAACAATTAACAAATGGGAGAATTTATTGAATTGTAGGCGCCAATCAGAAATTTGATGTTAATGGTGGATACAAAATGGTTGGGGTTGGCATGGTTAGGGGGATCAAAATCTCTAAAATAGATGGAGGGGTGGATTTAGTTTACCAAAGGGGTGGTTCTCATCTTTTTTTACACCCCACCAAAATTAAATAATACATTCTACCCCTACCACCATTACCGTCATCTTCACCACCCACACCCCCACTCCACCTCCTGCCACCACTTCCTCCACCGTCGGCCATCACAAGAACCATTTTTGTTTTCAAACCCCAATATTCTACTGATCGGAGATAATCTAGAATTTCTCTCTCTCTCTCTCTCTTTTTCTCTATCTCTCTCTCTCTCTCTCATTTTCCATTCCAGATCTGAAAAAACAAAATCAGATATTGGAAAAACAAAATTCTCTCTCTCTCCATTGATCACTCTCTCCCCCTCTTTCTCTCTTTCGTCCCTCTTTCTCTCTGATCTTTATAATGGCGATGGAGTGGGGTCCGTGGCAGTGGTGGTGGTGAAAGTAGTGGTGGTCGGCGGTGGAGTAGAGGTGAAGGTGGTGAAGATAATGATGATGGTAGTAGGAGTAGGGTGTATTATTTAATTTTAGTGGGGTGTAAAAAAAGTTGTGACCAACCCTTTTAAGATGAGTTTTAAGTTGAATGGGGGATTTTGGGATCAAAACCCATTTAACCACGCCACTCCCAACCATTTTGATCGAATCCCCTATTAACATCACCCAAACTTTATTGCCAGGCTCCGGATGAGGGCGCTTCCAACAAATAAATTTTTATTGTTGGAAGGCCTAATTTTGTAAGCATTCCTTTATTTTAGTTAAATGAATTTGACCATCCTTCAAAAACCAAAACGGTGAGTTTTGGTCGATTGTTTTTTAGGGAATTTGATTTTAAGAGAAGAAGAAGAATAGAAGATCCCTAACTCACCAAAAAAGAGAGAGAGAGAGAGAGAGAAAAAAAAAAACCATAGGTATGAAATTTTTTCGAATTCAAAAAAGAACTTCGTGAAGTTTGACTAATTTAAGAAGTGTCATTTATAACTTTGAAGTCAAAACTATTTGACTAAATCTAACTGAACAGAACGCTTTTACATTTATTTGGAATTTTTCACTCATTAAACTCACCAGCTAAGGGCAACTCTAGTGGGGGTTGTTAAACTGCTTGATCAAGCAGTTTTTACCCTCCGGTGGAATCCCCTAACATGTTAAAATGGATCCCTTTTCACTGGAATAGGGATCGATCCTTAGTGGAGAGCCGATCGGATGAGCGTGGCGCTCAATGGTTGAGTGGCAACTTTTTTTTTATTCCTATTAATTAGAAAATTAACTTCTCTCAGAGCATCTCCAATGCAAATGCCTTATCTACGTGGCATGTCTTATAACACAATATCTAATCAACGTGGCAATAAAATCTTTACAATAAACATTGTTGAAAAAAATGCACCTCCAATGCAAATGTCTTGGGATGACTTCTAAACTTATGTAGTACTTAATTTTTGAATGGGTCCAACTTATTTTGTTTAAAAAGTAACTAAAAGTTTTGAAAGGAAAAACTTTTGCTAATGTGGACCGTAAGCCATTGTGAAGATAAATGTCTAGAAATAGACATTTTAATTCACAATGCCTAGAATAATTACCGCCACATCATCATCACATATTTCCTTCACATTAGCATTGGAGAAGATTTTTAAAAGAGAATGTCTATTTATCTTATATGGTAGTCTTATTTTGCCACATTCACATTAGCATTGGAGATGCTCTCACTTTTTTTTCATATTTTTTCTCCATTAAAAAAAACTAACAAACTATATCTCTTTCCTCTCTTTTTTCTCTCTCTTTCCTCTATCTATTTTCTTTTTTTTTAACCCCTTTTAAGTGATTACGATTGGAGCAAAAACACCTTTTAACCTCTAGGGTTGGACATTAAGGGATCCATTTTTAAATATCCCACTAGACTTGCCTTTAGGCATGTTTGTTTTTGCCGACTAGGAGATCAGAAATCTGATTTGGATCTGATTCGGGTCGAGTCAGATTTCAGACCGTTTGTTTTTTATTTTTAAAAAATCTGATTTGCTAGCTGACTAAAATAAACATCTGACTAAAAGGTGATTAAGATGTCTCCCAGTCAGGTATAATTTTATGCCTGACTCATAGGGCATTCATCTTAGTTGATGAAAAAGACAATTATACCCACGCAATTTTTAAGACAAAAATTAAAAAATTCTAAACATTCTTCATTTCCTCCGTGTTTCTCCATGAAAACCCTAGAGAGCTCCATAATGAACCCCTGCGGCAGATCTAATCGTCCCTTTCCGATCTCCTTTCTCCGATCTTTTCTCTCTAGTTCTCTCTTTCTGGTTCTCAAACTGGAAACAAATCACCCGAGTTGGACTCACTGGATTGCTTCCTTCATATTTTTTTCTCCTCTGACGATCCATCCATTGATCGATCGGTCGCTACCATCGGTCTTTCTTTTGCTCAGCAGGTTCGTCTGTTAATACTTTTCTTCATCTGTTGTTTTTGCTTTTGTTTGATTGATGGATTCATAGTTACTTGATTTTAGAATGTTAAAGGAATTTAGGTCTTATTTCTCAAAAAAAATCTTAAATGCAAGCATAGAGAGGGGAAAAGAGAACTTTGGGTTCGATTTCTCTAGGGTTTTCTCACTGATTATTTTCCCTCTTTGTTTATGCTGTTGTTTTGGGTTTGGGTTTGGGTCTCTTTCTTCTTCTATACGCAACTCTCTTACATCTCGAGAAAGTTGAGAACACGAAAATTGATCTTTTTATCTGTTGTGGTGACTTTCAGGTACACTAAAACACCAGAACTTTCTCTCTCTACAACTAAATTAGATAAAAGGAGATACCAAATTACATTCGAATGAACTGTGAGTTAAATTTTCAATTACTTGTGGGCCTGAAGTTACATCATTTGATCTAGAACGAGTGACAGAGTCTCATTATGATTTTTTAGGTACTAAATTTGTTAACAACTAAATTAGGTAGAAGAAGATACCAAATTTTTTGTTTCCAACTTAGTTTTTTAGTCCATGTGTTTTTATCGGTGGTAATCACGAAGCATCCAATTACTTGTGGGAACTGTGAGTTAAATTTTCAATCGAATTTTCTTTGATATGATTCATTAGTTTTAAGTTTTATCTCTATTTGATTATTTATATTTTTGTTAGGATTTAGGGTTTTAGAATGGATTGTAATGCATTGAAAAGATATAGGGATTAACGGGATTTATCTTTTGTGAAAGGAGATAATAAGTTTCCTTCAACTATGGGTAGAAGTTTTTACTATACGTCATTGATCTAATTCATCTGAAGTCGGGTTTCCAATTGAATGAATTTTTCTTGATTGCGCATGCTTGGAGGGGTTGCACTTCATTTCGGGCCCGTTTGGTAAAATTTATGCAAAATTGCTTTTGATTCTAAAACTAATTATGATAACAATAATTTTACCAGAATCATTTATTGGATAAATTTTACCAAACAAGTTTTTGAAAACAAAATTGATTACTATGAAAAAATGTTTATGGTTCAAAAACAGTTCGGTATAAATCAACATGTTTATGATTTTTACTTTTTTATATTGATTCCTTTGCTTCCACACACAAAAAAAGAAAAAAAGAAAAAAAAATACTATCTCATGTTTAAAAATGAAAATTACTAACATTTTTTTTACCTAAAAAAAAATTTACATTGTCTCAATGTGAATTATGGGACCTATATATTGCATCAGCAATTTCATCTCTAAAGGTATTCATTTGTTGTCGTCGTTGTCGTTGCAAAGACATGCTACTAGGTAGATCATTAAGCTCATCAGGTTGAGCATCATCACGTTCCAGCATATATTATGTGTTCTCATACATCTTAAACCAATCGTCATCTTTACCTTGCATTCGAATGAAGTTGTGGACAACGCATGCCGCTTCAACTCTATATGTCTATGTTGCAAAAGGATATGGAGCAGGCTCTTTTAAGATTGGAAAACGTGCTTTCAGTACACCAAAACTCCGTTCAATAGAATTTCTTAATGAAGAATGCGCAAAATTGAACAACTCCTTAGGCTCCAATCGTTGATAGCAGCCACGTCTATATTCTTGCAAATGATATCGCACTTTACGATATGGAGCGAGAAAACCCAGCATGTTGGGATATCCCGCATCAACAACATAGTACTTACCTGAATAAAGAATTTCATGATATAAGATTACAATAGGTTCTCAAACTAAATAAAAAAATGTATTAATACAAGAATACCTTCAGGCGGATGAGGAAAATTTAACCGTTTATTCCGCAAAGCTTCCCACAATACACGTGAATCATTAGCAGATCCTTCCCAACCAGCATATATATAAGTGAACCGTAAGTCAAAAGAACATACCGCCATCACGTTCTGTGTCACAACCCCTTTCCTATTAATGAAAGGAAGTTGTTTAGCAATTGGCACAATCGCTTTAACATGTGTTACGTCTATTGCACCGATGCAATCCTACAATTAAAATGGACATTATAAATATAGTTCTAGAAAAACAATGTGCTTAAATCAGCATAAATACATTAATGTGTACCTTGAACCATGGATAATATTTTGGATTATTAAGGATCTCAGGTGGCGTGTCTAAAATAGATGAAGGTTTAATAACTTCTTTGGAGAATTCTATCATAGCCATCAAAACTTCATTGAAATATCGACTTATAGTTTCTCCAGAGTGTTGAAAACGCTCTTGCATCAATCTGTTTCGTTCATTATGTCCTAAAGTGAGGAGAAAAATTGCCACTTGTTCTTCTACGCACACCCATCTGCTATCACTTAAAAGCTATTTTTCTTTTAGAATGTTGCATAACTTCAAAAAAGTTGCCTTTTCCATGCGAAATTGATCAAAGCATCTAGCAGGATGGCCGTGCAAAATTTCCAATACAAAATGATGTCCAGTAAGTACTGAATCTCGACAAGGTTGCTTGTAAATACGAGTGTTATAATATTCCACAACTGCAGCAGCAGTAGCTAATATCATGATATTCTCTTCATGGTATTCATCGGAGTCCATTGCAACTGTTGAATAAAATAAAATTTTCAAGGACTCAACTATATAACATCATAGAAATCTGTATGCATATCTGCAAACAAGAATAATATTTGACAGAGTGCCTTTTGTAAATAGTGCTTAAACACCTGATAAACATATTTAAAAACCTGCAACAAAAGACAGATATAAAATTCATAATCATTAATGCGCATTCATGTGCAATCCAAACCATCACATATAATCCATATATAACCTACTAACCATCAAATGTCATAGTATTATAAAATATCAAAACAATCAAACAGCCACACAATCCATAACCTNTGTCTAAAATAGATGAAGGTTTAATAACTTCTTTGGAGAATTCTATCATAGCCATCAAAACTTCATTGAAATATCGACTTATAGTTTCTCCAAAGTGTTAAAAACGCTCTTGCATCAATCTGTTTCGTTCATGTAAAAGCTGTTTTTCTTTTAGAATGTTGCATAACTTCAAAAAAGTTACCTTTTCCATGCGAAATTGATCAAAGCATCTAGCAGGATGGCCGTGCAAAATTTCCAATACAAAATGATGTCCAGTAAGTACTGAATCTCGACAAGGTTGCTTGTAAATACGAGTGTTATAATATTCCACAACTGCAGCAGCAGTAGCTAATATCATGATATTCTCTTCATGGTCTTCATCAGAGTCCATTGCAACTGTTGAATAAAATAAAATTTTCAAGGACTCAACTATATAACATCATAGAAATTTGTATGCATATCTACAAACAAGAATAATATTTGACAGAGTGCCTTTTGTAAATAGTGCTTAAACACCTGATAAACATATTTAAAATCCTGCAACAAAAGATAGATATAAAATTCATAATCATTAATGCACATTCATGTGCAATCCAAACCATCACATATAATCCATATATAGCCTACTAACCATCAAATGTCATAGTATTATAAAATATCAAAACAATCAAACAGCCACACAATCCATAACCTATTAACCATCCAATGTCATAGTACTATGAAACAATCAAATAGCCACACATAATCCAATATCATGACATTCTCTACTCAATGTACTAGTTGTTGTATTAATAACAATTCTCAATAAAATTCATTGCATCCTAGCCTCTATGATGCAATGCTTTTCAACCATTCCATTTGTAAGTCAAGGTCTAATGACATGAAAGCTTGTCTCCATCCAGGTTGTTGGAATTTTTCAAGTGCAGCCATTACACTTTGGATGCTCACACCCTCAATAGATTGTAAGTGCTTAGTATAGTTCGGTATAGAATAAGGATCAGCTTCTGGGTCGCTTGCAACATACTTTGACTTGGTAGCATCGGCAATAGCAAATAATGCATCACTCAATCCTGAACTCTTTGTCTCTTTCTTACTTTGTTGTTGTTCATGAGAAAATTTACGCTTCCCTCAGTCACTTATTGTAACGCCCCAATCTGAAACTCAAAATCTCTAAGAAATTGAGTCGCATCTCTAAGCGTTAGGCTTACTACATGAGGTAACTAATTAGTATTAAACAACCCTAAACAAAGGTTTATGAACCGAAAAATTTGCCAGAGTTCCCCCTGTATTTTCAGGGTCTGAAACCTGTCATAAACCTGTAGAAGAGATGGTTTATCCAAAAATAGCATTTCTATATCAATTCCATTCATCCATATCATCTCATCATATCCAATCAACCATGTTCTTCAATATAGAATACCTAGTCATCCACTAGGCTGGATCCAAACATAATTCTAAAACGATCTCTCGTTTGATAAAATAATACATATATAAGATTTGTAAAGTAATACTAAATATACATAAGTGTGCTTGTTTTACATTATATAGTTCAAAAGAATATATACACAAATCAAGGAAAATAACTGTATCATAACTGAATAATAACAACACCTCAAGTATAATAAACCTGAGGTGGATACTCTCCCTATACCTGCCTCCTCAAATTACTTAACATCCAATCATCCATTGTCCCCTCGATTTCCTGAGCAAAAAGCCCAGTGAGAACTTATAATACTAACAGGTAGTCACTAATATGAATTTAAGACAATGCAGGTTTTAAAGAAAACTGAGAAATCATAATACAGTAATGTAAAAGCATTTGGTATCTTTATTACAACATAAACCGATAACCATTCACTTACCCATACAAGTATAGATAAACTAACAACATCTCACCATCATAATACTGCGTAGTATAATCATCTTAGAGTGAAGAGGCTACGACTAAATGTTTCAACTCCTAGTCAGTGAACAAAATCGTGTTCCAACTTAACCGATGTGGAACCCCATCGTTAGTTCCTGATTTCCGACTGAGCGACTGATTTATCGGATTTTGTGAGAAGCATGGTGGCTCATGATTTGGGTTCAGGTGGACCCTTGACCATAATTTGTCGATGTAGCCGTTGTCGCAGTGATCAGCCGTTTGACTCGTGCAGACATTTTAATGATCATTTAAATAATCCAGGAGTTGTTACGCTCCTCAAGTCTTTGCCTAATTTAGGCAGCATATAACCTCGACATTTCTAGAATCATACACGTACCTATCCAAACAAGGCTTTCCAAAAAGAGAAATAGAATAAC
>MVGT01001374.1:151081-175870 GCA_002174775.1 Macleaya cordata
ACTACCTACTTATACAACTCTTGTTGAATCCATTTCTAAGAAATCAACTATCTATAACCTAGAACACCTAATTCCTCAAATTCAGTAAATTGAATATCTAAAATTCATATTTCAACTAAATTAATTAACAACAATTAGCTTTGAAAATAAAAACCCTAATTTAGACTATTTCTAAGAACACTTAATCTAACTCAAACCCACTCCAACAAATTCAACAAAAGGAATAATAAATTAAGGTTTTGGGGTTTTCAATTTTACCTCCAACAACAAAATCACGGCCCAATCGATCTCCCCATCGTCATCATCATCCTCTTCTTCTCTTTCTCCTTCTCTCCTCTCTCTCTCTCTCTTTCTCCTTCTCTCTCTCTCTCTTTTTCTCACCTTCTCTCCCTCTACTCTCTACTGTTTCAAACGGTGGAAATAAGAAATAAAAAAAAGTTTTTAATTAGACTTATTAAAGGATAAGTTATAAAGAAAAACTTTGGTATATGGACATACACATAAATTATGTGTATACATACATACAAAAATCTGTTTACAATGGATAAGTTTACAAAGAAACTTTTTAATACATTATATAAACGTATATATTGTACGTATCTAAAAAAAATTGGTGAAAATCGCGGTTTGCATTAGATCTTGGTCAAAATCGTGTTTCGGGCATCATATCAGTCTCATTCGGCATCCGATTTTTGCGCGTGAGTAGTCGAAATTCAATAACTTTTCGAGATCTATCTATTCGTACGGTTCGATTCTTCAAATTACCCTCCGATCGAAAACTCATTTATTTAATTTCAAGTTTAATTATTTTAACACTAAGTTTAATTATTTTAATAATTAATTAGTTTCATAGTCAAAGTATTGGATTAGACTCTAATTGACACAGATTGACATTGACTGGACAACTAAATTATTTTGGGTCGTTACACTTATTTTCTTCACAGAGCTTTCAACTTCATTTTCTTCAACGAAAGCAGTTGATCCTTGTCTTGAGTTTGGGATTGGAGTTTCATGATCATCCCTTTCTTCATCTAGTACATAATGATTAGCTGGGACATCCTTTGTCACCTTGTCTTCAGCTGATGCATATCCTTGATTGCCAGAGGCTGTCGTATCACAAAATACTATACATAATTCTTCATATATGGGACAGTCTGATGTCTTATATTTCTTATGATCAGGATACTCATGTATTTAAATAACAAAATCATTAGATTATATTTGTCGAACTTAAATGAATAAAAGTGGTTTCATAATATACCTTCAAATATGACTCCCATACTCCTTCGTCATCAACTTGGACCACTTTTTTTGTTGGATTCCAACCAAAACAACTTATCTCCATAAGTTTCTTAACATCCTTGTACCTTGTCCTCAAGAGATTGTAGCGATTCTTTATCTATTCCATCTTCAAATTTTTTCCCATCTTCTTGTTAAATTCATCCTTTACATGAGTCCATGCTGATTTCAGAAATGAATTTGGTCTATTCCCAAGATGTACTTGTTCAAATAATAAGTCACATAATTCATTTTCCATCTCAATAGTCCACTGTGCAATTTCTTGCTTCACAGCTTTTGGAGCAGGTACTTTTGCCATCTAAAATGTTAAGTTTTAATGAGAGACAATGTCATATGAGGAGTTTAAAAGCTTACAATTCAGCACCATCAACCACAGAAAAAATAACAGAAACTTAGAGAGAGGGTTCTAATAAGCTTGGCTCAAAGATCAAAGCAATCTAAAAAAGACTTTGCAATGCCAACAGATGTTATAGACAGAAATAGACAAAAATTTATAACTATAGAAAGATGCTCACAGCTTCATATATACAAAAACAACTAAGCTAAAAGGTTCAAAGCCTTGTACAAGCACCCATACAACTCATACATACCAAAGAAAGAACATACGTAGAAATCATCCAAAAAAGGGAGCAAGATCCTTAAAGATAAGAGGCAAAAAATATTGGTTTGGTTAGAAAATCTATGGGACCATGAACCCATTTTTCCCTCAACACCATTCAAATGAAGGAAACAATATATTAATAGTATTTGTGTTTCCTCTAAAATTCAGGACCAACAAAACTCCTATATATATAAATCAAAATCCTTCCCTTTCTCCCTCTAGAACCAAATTCAATTAACAATCAAGACTACAAGCACAAAATATTGGTTTGATTTCTAAGGGACTCACAATGAGATTCATAATATATATTAGGAAGCATGGACTTATTAGCCCCCTAATTTAATAAGCCAATGAAGTCAGATAATAGATCAAGCACCTAATTTATCACTATCAAAACCCATCATCCAGAAATCGTTGATGGTCTGATTTTCAGACACAATAGACGTTTGTTGATGAACATCAAAGTTCTGCTACAACTTTCTTATAAGAGTCAATTTGAGATAATAAAAAATGAATCTCATTAAATATGTGGCCCAAATCTTTCGAAACTACATTACCCATTTTGATTTCATCTTTGTCTTGGCTTTTCTTCAGTGAATTGAACCCCCAGAAACCCATAACGATAGAGAAAGCAAACAGTAAAGAAAATTGAGAAGAGAACAAGAGAGAAAGTAGAGAGAACTTACATGTTCGTTAATGGCGCTTTACCGATTATGGCACGATTCAAACCTGTAGATTAGGGCAACATTCAAATCTACTAGAGATTGAGAAGAGAAGGAGAGAGAGAGTAGAGAGTATAGAGTAGAGAGAAAGTAGAGAGAGTACCCGTTTCATCTTAATGGCGGTGAGAAGAAGGAACTAGGTTTTCTTCAGTTTTTTTCTTTTCAATCGAGATGGTCGAATCCCAAAACCAAAAATCCCGACTCTTTTAAAATTATTTTTTTATTTATATAAACACCTATTTTCTATTTCTAGTTTTAAACAGAAACTTGTTTCTATTTAATAGATAATTGATTCTATAATGGTTACCAAACAACAAAAAAATCATAAAATCGATTATGGAGCTCAGAATTGATAAGGGCCCCATAATCAGTTATTTTAATGGTTGCCAAACGGGCCCTTCTTTTTGATAAACAGATTTTTCATTTATTTATTTTGGGTAATTACATGAGGTCTTATCAAATAGAAAGAAAAAATAATTTTGTGGTTCCTTAAAAAGTTTGAAATCTTTTTGTTCTTTCTTCTTTGGTTGTGTATTAAAAAGTTAGATTCCTTATAAATGTAATCAGATGATGAAAAAAGAAAAGCAGTTGGGTATCCATGGAAATTAAGATGCATCTATGTTACCCTCTGTATATTAATTTACAGGTTTATTAATTAGTTTGCCTTGCAGAATTTTAATTTATCTAATCCGAGTTCATTGTAACAGAACTTCTTGTCCTCTATCTTTCACAAAATTAAAAAAACAAGTCCCACACACTTATAAAATTGGTCCAAGTATCATTGTTGATTATTTTTCACAACAAAACGCATGTCATAAAAAGATTTTATATCAGGAATCTAATACTCTGGAACCTTCGATGTTCACTCAAGAATACATTTCACCAAGCATACTTACATCAAATCCAAGGATATCTTACATACCCAAAATTCTCTTCTAATAGATTGTAGAAAGAGAGGGAGAATCTAGAGAGAGAGATGCTCAAATAAAAATAAAAATCAGATCAGATTAACTGTAATTTCATCATTCAGGGCCAATCTACTAAAATGGTGGGCTAAATTATCAAGACCCATTCTTGAATTCACAGGAGTATGAGTATAGTAGACAACTATACTACCATAGAAACTACTCTTTTCTTCTTCTTCTTGACCGCCTATATAATATATATATATAGTTGGATCTTTTTTAATTTCATGTATAATTAAATGCATGCAGGTTTGATCTTGAGGTGCACTTGGTTCACCAAAGCTTAGACAAAAAGATAGCCATTGTTGGTCTCACGTACACCATTGAAAGACTTGATTCCTTCTTGTCCAATGTATATATCTTAATTAATTAATCTCTTACCTAGCTAATTAATTAACACATTCTCTCTCTCTAGATCTCTCTCATATATATACTTATGCATGTGTGTTGCTGCTTGTTCAGAATCATCGATCAATTGTTATATCATATAAGGTCGGTCACAGATACCAAAGAAGACGAAAGGGTTGTGAGTGTAGTTAACCCAAGGGAAATAAAGCTTGGGAGTAGAAAGTATTATAGATACATTGCTTCTCTTACAATTCCTCCTTGCACTGAAAATGTTCTTTGGACCATCATTTGAAAGGTACCTTCTCTAACTAATTCTTATATAATTAAGTGCTAGACCAATTAATTAAGCACACATGCATATAAACTATGTACCCATTCATCAATTAACATTAATTACTCATTAATTTCACTTGATCATATCAGGTTAGGACAGTTTTTAGAGAACAAGTCAGATAACCAAGGGACGCTGTCCACGACGTAAGTGATCCCTAGCTCATGTATATTGACAACTATGGGGAGTGTCTGCATGTAATAGACATGTATATGAGAAGCCTAGTTAAGGAGAAAGACCATTTTACAAGTCGACCCCAACCATCCCAACCAGTAGCACAGTGGCGGAATCTCCATACGAAGGTCTTGTGGTCCACGGAGAAAGCAAACGACCATAATCGTCATCCACGTAGCGGATAGAAGCATCCCGCTCAAGTCCTTCTCAATGTTCTCATGGTGCAAATGAGGTAGCATATATATAATTTAAACATTGATTTAAATGTAATGGAAAAATCTGTGTTAAATTTCTATGGGTGTTTTGATTACTGAAATGTATAAATTTATAGTCTTTGTTTGAATTGATTTGGTTGAGAGTTGGAATATGAAAATGGGGTTGAAATGTTGTTGATTTTATATGGTATAAATTTCAGTGAAGGTTTTAGTTTAAGCCCATTATACGAATGCATTAATACACACAAGGGTAAAATTGTCAACAGGAAGATGAGTCAGATGAATCAGATGAGTAAAAAATAAACATATTTTTTCTAAAGAAGTCAGATGAGTCAGATTCAGATGAAACAGATCAGATGAGTCAGTTCAGATGAGTCAGATTTATAAATAAATAAATAAAAAACAAACACGGCCTTAATGTATCATCAATTGAATTGAGAGAGAAAATAAGCGAGGGTTCCACATTATTCATTTCACAATCTCTCTCCAGATTTCCACAAGGTTTAGAATTTTCCAACCGAACGGAGCCTGCCAATATCCTTTACCTGAATCCTGACTGCAAATAAAATCTCCCTTAACAAAATCACCGATCCATTTTTCACTTCATCTGTGTCAACCAAAGAGTGGATTACATCCACACAGATTCCATGCGCGTGGCATTTTGGGTACAGTATACTTACCCAGCCACGTGTTTGGTACCCAGGTAGTGAATATGGGAACTCCTGTATTAAAAGAATACATCCTAGGTTTGTTCTCTTATTTGCAAAATTTTATGTGGTCATCAAAATTTCAAGCCAAACAAACTGAGCAGTTGAAGAGATAAGAATGGACTCCTTGTTCCTCTGCAATATAACTCCACGCTTCACCCCCATTTCAAATTCAAAAACCGTTATCAATTCTAAAGGCTCTATTTTTCCCTCTCGCTACTCATTTTCAGGGCTTCTAAACAAGACCCATAACCCAATTTTCTTCCAAACTCATTCAATTACATCTTCATTCACTGTAAATTGCAAGGAGATTGAAGCAGAAGACTACCCACTTTCAACCTCGTCGGCTTACGACCTACTTGGCGTCGATCCAAATTGTTCTTCCGCGGATCTCAAATCCGCTTTTCGGTCAAAAGTACCCACACTTCTAACCAAAAAAATGTTGATTAATAATTTTGGGGAGTCTAGTCTTGAACATATGTAATAGTAGTAATGTTGTTAAATTTGTTTATTTGTTATTTCAGGTCAAGCAGTTCCATCCCGACGTGAGCAAAGATGAAGGTATTTCGGACATTATGATTCGACGTGTGATCAGAGCTTATGAGGTACAACCCTTGCTAGCAATCATCCGTTTTATTTGCATTTAATTCACAAATTTTACATAGATTCTAATATGTATAGGCTGCTCTTGTCGAATTAACAAATCTGTTTGAAGTACTAACAAATATATGTTAAGTATTATAAGTGCAGATGTTATCGAAGAATCACCAATTCGATGACGACCCCGATAGGTAAACATTATGTTAAAATATTTTCCAAAACACAAGTGCTCGATCGATGATTTACATTTATATTAGATATGTAATTATATCCTGTGGTTATTAACATTTGTGATTAATCATTTATGGGATGCATCTTTAGGGAAGGATTAGATCCTTTCGATGAACCAGAATGTGAGGCATTCGATCTTTTCGTCAATGAGACTCTTTGTATTGGCAAAGGTACTAACCACTTCTCTTAATTTGTTCATGAATTCCTTTCATACATAACTAATTAAAAACATCTCTGTTTCTGTTTTTGTTTTTGTTTCAGGATGTCCATCTTCATGTGTAAAAAATGCACCGCACGCCTTTTCGTTTGTTTCGTCAACAGGAACAGCACGGGCAACTTCTCAAGGTTGGTATTATGTGTAATCTTTGTGTCCAAACAACACTCTGTTCTCGTGTGCTAATGTTGTCTACATGTCCTTGTTTATTACAACTTCAAATTATACATAAGCAGGGAATGGTGACGATAACCGGGTTCAGATTGCCGTCGGCCGGTGCCCTAGAAATTGTATACATTATGTTACACCTTCTCAACGAATTATTTTGGAGGAGCTACTCGACAGGTAGTAGTAGTAGTTCCAGACTCCCTCTCTACTAAGAAATATCATAATTGAAATTCTCATGAAAAATTTTCTCTGTTTCTTTGGTTTAATTTGATTTCTTTCTACAGTATCTTGAACTCGCCCGTCAATAGTACGGCTGAGGCAGACATCTTGTACTCTCTCATCACTAAAGCTAAGTTCGAGAACAATCGGTACCAGAAGCCCAAGAAGCAACCCAAGAATACCACACAAAATGTAGATTGGTTTTGACAAGAAGTTGTCAAAAACTTACTATATATTAGTAACAGGATTCGATCGTCACAATTACCCAACCATGTTGAAGGGGAAGAAATTCGATGAAATTAAATACTACGGCGTCGATGTGTCGAATAGAAATGTTGCAAATTTTCTTTTGTTGATTCATGTGAAGTTAAATTGGTGTATATAAAATGGGGTTGTTTATAGCTAAAGGATTATATAAGACAGAAATTGATCAATTTCCAGAGAAACAGTCTGGGTTATTAGTAAACTCAATGGATTGATCATATATGTATATATAAGTATAGCTTTTAATTAATGGTTTAGATATGAAGCCAGACGTTTGAACACAAGCTGAGCATTCTCAGTTTCATAAGCTGTGGGAAGAGGGTGTTCAGGGCCTAATCTGTATTCAATTGGGACGGCGATAACTTTGGCTTGAGAAACCAAAATATTTAGGTAAACATGGTGAGGAGAGGAGAAGGCGGACTCGAGGCAAAAAAGCCTCGGCCATGGAAATATAAAAGAAGAGAGAATTTTTGCTGGCGTTGTAATTGGCCTGTTCTACTAGTGATGGTGGTAAGTTCAGGACTGTAGAGTCTAGCGGAGATGGAGAAGTCTTCTGAGATGGTGATGTCTTTGGAAGAGACACCGGTTTCTGTGTCTTGTTGGGATGGGAGAACTATTTTGGAGTCCATGAGGCGCTCGACATTCTTGTATACACGAAGGAGAGGAAGAAGCTCCAAAGAAATTTCTTGGTTGGAGGAAGCCATGGAAAGATAACAGGGAGAGAGGAGTGAGAGGGATGAGTTTGGAATTGAAAGATCAAGTGAGTTTATTGGTTTATTTGGTTGTTTGCTTAATTATTGGAGATGGGCTCCGTACTTTTTTTCAATCATAGGTGTAGTGGCTCCACTGTGAGGTGAAGTAAAGTTTTCCAAAGAAGGGCATTTTGGACCCTATATGGCCAGGCCAATAACCCCTTGCTTAGGTAGTTGGCATCCCTCCTTATAACTCAGAGATTTTGGGATCAACTCTCTTTGACTGTGGCATTACCTTTGAATAAAGGTCTATGTAATTTCATATATATATATATATATAGCTACTTCTAAATAAAACTGTTGCGCCTGTCCAATATCATCGTGGATGAATAAATTGTAGGGTTCTTTGTAATTCGTGATCTTCCCGAACCTTTAGCATTACTCGTAAGTACCTAAGTGGATACCTACAGATGTAGCACCATTTTGAATTGGCCTCAAATGACTTAAATGTGTTTACTTACTTTGCATAGGGATTTATGGGACCGTGCTAGACATGTCGCAAAATCTGCTGGATGTCCATACCACGGGTAGGTGGGAGGGGTTTGAAATTTTGGATTTTGTGGAATTCAAAGATGCCATTCAAATCACAGATCCGCAGAAGGTTTGGCATTATCTGGATTTATGTCCAGTTAGTAAAAAAATGAGGAATTAATATAATCTTTGAAATATAAAAAAAATAGAAACCTAAAAGTCATTATTACTCAAAATTTTATCATCCAAACAAAACAAGTAAAAATAAAACAAAAGACAAGGCAGAAAACTTAAACATTGACGAAACAAGAACATAAAAAACACAGAAAAGATACTTACCTTCTTTAATGGCTGAGAAATGAAGCCAGACGTTTGAACACAAGCTGAGCATTCTCAGTTTCAGGATCGAGCACATGGAAAGCATGCCCTTCCTCCTCCACCTCAAACAACTCCACCTCTCCTTCCCATCCACTCTTCTTCAATTCCTCACAGTAAAGACGCCCCCTCTCTTTCGATGTATCTTTCCCAGCAACACAAACCAGAACCCGTTCACACCCAAGACCCGACAAGCTCGGTGCACCGGTTGCAAACGGGTTGAGCCTCGGATCATCAATACCACCAGAAGAGGCTGCCGAAGGATTAACAAATAACCATATCTTCTCCAGTAAAGACTTTTGACCCGGATCCATACCCGGTTCAGATCCAATCGGATTCGACCCCCAAAAGTAAGGATGAACCAAAAACGCACCTCGAACTTTTAACCCATCTCCACCACCACGCATGGCAATGTTGTGAACTATATTCGCGCCGGCACTGTCACCCCCCAAAAATACTCTACTGAAATCGGCGTAGTCAATCAACCACGGTTCATAATTAAAACCGTCGTTATTAGTAATGGGTCCGCCTTGATAATCTCCTTTTTTAGAGTGAGAAAGAACCCATTGAAGAGCAGCCCAACAATCTTCATAACCAGTGGGAAGAGGATGTTCAGGGGCTAATCTGTATTCAACTGAGACGGCGATAGCGTTGGCTTGAGAAACCAAAATATTGAGGTAACGTTGGTGAAAAAGGGAGAAGGCGGAGTCAAGGCAGAAGCCCCCGCCATGGAAGTATATGAGAAGAGGGAGTTTTTTTTGGTGGTGTTAGGATGAATCTGCTGTGAGTTTAGGAAGGTAGAGTCTAGCAGAGATAGGGGAGTCTGGTGAGATTTTGATGTCTTTGGAAGAGACACCAGTTTGTGGGTCTTGTGGAGATGGGGGAACTATTTCAGATCCTATGAGTCGTTCGACGCGGCCGTTTTTGTAGACTCGAAGGAGGGGAAGTAGCTCGGAAGCTATTTCTTGGTCGGAGGAAGCCATTGAAGAGAGAGAGAGAGAGAGAGAGAGATAGAGAGAGAGAGAGAGAGAGAGAGAGAGAGAGAGAGAGGAAGGATTGGTTCGGACTTGGGAGATGAGAACTGAGAAGAGGTGATGTTATTGTTTTATTTGGCTTTTTGTTGGTTCTTTGGAGATGGTGCTCCACATTAATTCACTTCGAAGTGTCGGAGGTGGTGTTATATGTAATCATATAGTTCGCACATGTGTATAGCTGGAGTAGTAGTTCTTTCATTTAAAACGAACAGAAGCAGAATAAGACTTTGACTAATTGAATATTTGACCCTTTTCTTTTCTTTTTTTTTCTTTTTTTGATAAGCGAATAAGCGAGCCCCCTGTTTCTCTGAATTCCTTTTTGGAAAATTCTATGCTCACCCCTGAATTTCATTCATTAGGGTTATATGTGTCGGGTGAATTAAATGCACTTTTAATTCTCCCAGTGAAAATCCAAGGTGAATTTGAAGAAGTCAACCTGTTTTTAATGAATCAGTAACTCAGTTGCTCTGAATTCGCTGAACAAACCTCGATACGACCTCGATTTCTCTAAATAACAGGTCCAAAAGTTCCTCTCGACCAATGCACCCCACAATGGGGGCATCCATGGCAGACTCAACTGCCCCTAGACGACATTCTTAAATGTTTTAATTTCTATTTGGGACTGTAAAAGCTTGACCGAAAGGCATTTGGATCAAATTAATTTCCACGCCTTTTTTTGTGGTACCTCCCAGTATGAGCAACAAAACTAGTAAAAACAATGACACTACATGAGAAACTACAACAGTGATGACACAACGATGACTGATATCAGAAGTTCTGCACCACAGACAGCATTGTTCGGCCCAGCAGAGAGAGATGGCAATGACTAAGAGAGTATTCTATGCTGTACAATCTCACCACCATCAACATCTGTGTAGTTGTAATAGTTAGAGATCATCATGGGGGGTGTCAGAAAATGAGGATCTATAACCGCAAGTTACGTTGGTTAGGTTTGGTAAGGGCTCTGGAGAAATAGTTGCGGATCTCCGGTATTATACGTTGGATTAGTTGAGAGTGCCTGCAAGTTTTTACCAGTAGATGAAAACTCCATTCAGAATAAATAGATAGAACAGAATATTGCTAAAAGAGTGAACAGAAAATGTTGCATCATCCATAACATCAACGGAGACAACAAAATGACCAAAGAGTTTTAGTAAGTCCCTGATTGGTATGCTGTAAATATTTGTGAATATCCACGGCGAAAATTATATATAGATGTGCTTTGGTTGTGGTTGCATAGGTGCAATGATTAAACTAATTTCCAATGGGCCCCACATAAATTTGGTAAATTCTATATGAATGCCTCCAAATATTCAGCTTGTTTTGCCAAATTCATATGGGGATAGCTGCAAATTAGTTAAGTGATTGTGCACCTATACAAACACAACCAAAGCACATTTATACAGAATTTTGATGGTGAATGTTTATACCAAGCACAGCCTAAAAGTGAAAGACTGGTATTGTTTTACCATATAAGCTGAATTCCAAATCAAGTTCTCACAATAATATTTATACAGTATCTCTCTACTTTCCTGATTTTTTGGGCAGCAACCTGCCTCACTATTTTTGTGTTGGAATGTTGTTCTTATACAATAATAATCTTCAGAAATGCAAATTAAAACTAATATGATTCTATTTCTAGGTAAACTTCATCATTCAATTGAAGATGAAGTTTTTGATCAATAAATATACCTATATTCTAAGAATTACTGTAGCTCGGTAGAGCTAGAGAGACCTACAGCTTAGTTTAAAGACAACTATCTTTAATAATAAGTTCCCGAACTGAACTGAAAATTTTTAGTTAATCACATACAGCCTATGCATTGTTCTTCAGAGGGAGAGCGAGAGAGAGCTTACCCTGGCTTATCACTCAATTTATCGAAGTGCTCCAGAATGAACAGGATGCATGTGTTTCTTAATGACATAGCATGGAAGGACTCTGAAAGTTCGTACATGTTTGAAACATTTTCCAGTGATATATCCTGAAAAGAAAATTAACATTAAAAATTCATCGAAAACTCATCTTCTGTTAAAAGACTGCAAGGAAAACACTTCCCAAACTAAACTTCTCTGCTCACCTGTGCAATTGCATACTCACAAAGGCGTTTAAGCCCCTCCAGAAGATACTGATCTGCAGCTCTGAGAAGATCCTGTGCAATATCTAATGTAACATCCACTGATCCTGTGTATATAAATCTGTCCACGACAAAAAATTCAGACTGGCATAAACCGCACTGCCGCTTTGCACAAGTTGTACGAGAAAGGGAAAATATTAAGTGAAATCCCTAACCTCATCATCAACTCAAACACCTCCCATCTTATATTAGGAATCTCTATGTCTCTCGCATCCTTCTCCTGTAGATATTCCACAATGATTTCATTTATTCCCAGTAACTTTGTCACTCTGACATTGGCTTCATATAAAAATAGGCAAATATACGTAAAACCATTTCTTTCATACAGCACCCTGTTTTAGGTGGATTTGCCGGCACATGGGCAGCAAGTTGTGGTACATGCATCCGTAATTATGATCTTATATTAACGAACACATGCTAATGAACACCTACCCGATAACCACCATCAAACATTGCCCGGAATGCATCTGAAGAAGCAAGCAGAGCAATCCTGTGAGCGTAGAACCGTCTACCTGAAAAGAAAGAAATAAAATGATTTCAGCATTCATATCTACCTATTGTTTAACCAAATCTATGATCTTCATTTTTAGTTTTTCCCATTAGTGATGTATACTGGCCATTTCTCTAAAATACCGAAGGTGTGAAAATGCACTACCAAAAAAGAAACAAGTAATCCACAACAAGATGATATACCTTCAACTAGAAAGGTTACATCAGAGAGAGTAGCATTATTTACATACTGCTCACCCAAATAGACCTGCAGCAAGAAATATTCACTGTCAGAGGAACCCTAAAATGCAAACCAGAAAGTGAGCTAGTTTTAATTTCATTAACAGTTTGATGTAGAAAATAGGTAAAATGTTTCAAATTGACTAAGAGAAAATACAGACAGATAATGTTCCAGGGAATATAAACATTTGAGGCATTTAGCATATGAAGTAGCACTAATCAATTATGCCACATTCAAATCTTAATTTGCAAAATCACCCAAAGATATTAACTAGAATTAAAAACTTCCAAAGTGATCCCAAGTTTAGAGTGGTTTTCAGAGAAACAAATTCGAGGGATTCAGGATTTTGAGTAGAGGTACTAAAATGCCAAAGGGTCTGAATGCTCATGACCTTAGAGCTCCAAAGAAACATCATATAGTTGTTCTGCTGACAAGTTGAGGAGCAAACAAATATATCTATGCATACATGACATCCAGTTAAGAAAATTTTAGGAAAAATGTAGCGATCACTTTTCAACCTCCGGTTGCTCACCTTTTCAAGAACGATTCAACCACTGCATGAAAGTTTCTATTATCAAGTGAACTAGTCTAATTTAAATCATTTTTCGAAATAAAAAATTGGAACCCTTTCATTTTCTGTTATATTTACTTTTCAAACTCCAAAGGAAAGGTTTTTCTGAACCACCAACCTTTTTACCAATCGTTGCATAATTAAAAAAAAAAGGTGTCCTTGGTCACAGACATAAGTTTCTTTTTTTCTATGTAACATTGATACGGGTACGGGTGTCGGTGTCCGACACGAGTACGAGGTGTCTGACACCGTGACTTAAAAACACCCAATACGCGGACACGGTGATACACATACATACTTATTCATGTATCAATCATTATATGCTCTAATTTTAGTTATAATTTGTATTTTTAGAACCAACATTGTTACATACTACACAAAAGACATTAACTTAGAACTATATAATACGTTCTAACACGATTATGTGCAAGTACACACAAGCTAGACACACAATATCTAACATAGTTATGTGCAAGTACCCATTGAAGTATCCACAAGTGTCAACATGAGTGTCCAAGTATCCGACACGGAAAAATTCAAAAAAGTGAAGTGTCGATGTTACATAGCTTTCAGTTTACCTGAGGTGTTGGAGATGGAGGAGCTGCATCCATGGGAGAAAGTGACGAGGCTTTGTTAGCCAACTTGTACAGGGAGGCAGAACCTTCCTGCTGCAGCTTTACACTTGCAGACCCAAGAAGACCCAAAAGCAACTCCAATCCTGCATGGACATTTGTTTAAAGCAAGAACCAACTCTAACCACCCCCCACCCCCCACGAGATGTAATTACAGGTGCTTACGGCTTACCATTGTTATCAATGAATATTGTTCTTTGATCATCAGGGGAACAAAGATGGGCAAGAGCCAAAGAAACTCGTCTTTGTATAATCTTGTCTGCTACGCGCATAAGATACAACAAATGGTTCAATACCTAGCAGGACAAAAATCATTTAACAGTAAGTTGATTAAACAGTAACAAACATGCTGACAATGTAAACTCTGAAAGAGGTCACTAGCATGTCAACTGTCGAATATAGAAGGCTGTGATTTGCATCAACATCCACGACTATTTTGCCCAGAGAAGTGCATGACGCCTAAGAGAATACTCACTCTTCCATGGATCTTCTCCTCCAATCTCTTCAATGTCTTTGCCACACAATCTTTGGTTGCCTGTAATTATATATTTGACTTCCATCAGAAATGCTTGTCTCTATAAATCCTGCTGGACCCTAGTAAACTTTAAGGTTTTCATAGTAATCAAAAATCATTGACTAAACCAATCTTGTCAACGTAGCAATGTAATACCATCAGCAGAGAAGCACCATGAAATAGTATATGTTTAACAATAAAGAAAGACAAATGAGCATACTTGAACGATGAATTCTCCATCTTGCAGCTTCTGAATACCTCCAACCTTGATAAAATCAGAAACATTGTCCTACAGGGAGGAAAAAGTATATTCTTGTTCAGTTTGTACTCCTTTAGACGAACAAATTATAGAACAGAATAAAGGAGGCCAAAATTATACCTCATTGTCTGCAAGACCATAAAGAGCAAATGCGGCATTGTGTTGCAAAGACCCATTTTTTGAGTCAAGCAGCTTCAACAGTGGCACAAGACCACCATTGTGAGCAATACCAGCTTGGTTGTGTGTGTCCTGAAAACATTTTTTTTCATCAATATCTCTTTTTTTTTTCATCAATATCTATCAGAAACTATGGGTAATGTTATGGGGGGAAATTAATTAAAAAACTTGAATTGGGCCCAAGTGTTATGGGAGGAAATTTATAAATATTTTTTTTTTATTTCTGCAATTAGCAATTGCAATGTCAACAATATACATATATGAGGTGAGCAAGTTAAACATGAGAGTTATATAAGTATATAACCTGTGCCAACCTCCCTAGTGCAAAGGCCGCCATTTCCCTCAGCTGTACATCTGGGGATTGGAGCATTTCAATTAAAGGCCGGACAGCCCCTCTCTGTACAATATGCACCTACAAGAACCACATGATGGCAATGGATCAGTGAGAACCATACTCATCCTTAAACATACAGAATAAGACTGTCTTGTAAATCAATTCAAGAAAAACATATGGAAGTAGATATTTATAATTCACCTTGCAATCTGAATCTGTCGCAGCAAATTGCCCAAGTAGCAAAGCTGCCTCCCTTTGGCTCTCCGAACAACATGAACTGCCATCCAACATACAAACTTAAGAAAATGTAAAAAGGAAAAATTTATTGGCGGATGATGGAAAACTTGCAGTTGCCACAAACACCCAAAAAGCGATAAATGCAAAGAGTCTGAGTTCTGCAGATCTGAACTGAGAGGAAACTGCAAGGATGATAAGGGTAAAAATTCCAGTAATACCTCAGTAACCCAATAACAGGTTGTAAAGCTCCAGCCAGAAGCACTTCTTTCTTTATGTTTGGGGATGAGTGGACCAGGTTCCCAATCACACCAACCTGACAGATGCATGACATTGATATGATGCTAAGGGATATGAATAACAAATAGCCAAGTCCACAATGATGCAAGTCCGATAGCTAGTTAAATAATTATTTACTGTAAGAGCCTACCGCCTCATAATGTATTGCAGCATCCTCGGATCGAAGCATTAGGATGAGGGTAGGAAGTGCATTGCATTCCACAATCTGCAAAGTTTGAAAACATAGCATCAAAGAAAGTGCAAAATGAAGCTTCTTTGGAAAGAATTTAAATATTTAATGTTGTACAATAAGGCCACCAACCTGATTTTTATTTTCATCATTTTTAAATGCCAAGGTTCGAAGGGCCCCAGCAGCTGCTCTCTGTACCTTTGTATCAGTGAACTCAAGCAACTCAACAAGTGGTGGGATGCCCCCTTCAAGCCTGAAAGACCAGTCCAAAATATAAAGCAAACAGGGAAGAAAAGGCTAAATATGCAACTTGGAAGTAATGTCACAAGTAAGCAAGCAAACCTGACACGTGTTTTAATACTACTATTCTCATGCGCAAGGTTGGTAATTGCATCAGCTGCTCTCCTAATAACACTATTGATGGCCCGAGAGTTCAAACCAAGCCTGTGCCTCTTTAAGAGGTCCACGAGATGAGACAAAGCACCAGCATCAACTATGAGTTGCTGATGCTCCGGCTGTTAATGCAAAGACAATGGAAGCATCAGCAGTTGAAAGTAAAGCGAAAAAGAGGCATGACATTTGAAGTTTAAAACCAGCAACTTAGAAGTGTTATGAGTAAAGCAGTTGCAATCCTGAATGACAATGGAAACATAGAATGACCAGTATGACAATATTGGGTACCTCCCCTAGGATTAAAAACTAATAACATCAGTCAGTTGTGAAAGTGCTTAGTCGGCCTCATTTTGTGAACCGGTTATCATAGTTTAGTGACAGAATATTGGTGCATTATCTGCCACTAACTTTCCATATCCTTGGATGGGAGATTTCAACAAGAGCTACGAATATTGCCTCGTGAATATTCAGGTATCGCATCTGAGAAGAAAATTTTAAGAAAGAGAAGAATAAAATGTTACATGTCAAGTATGTCTTCCTACAAATTGTAGGAGCATGAATATTGGTAATGACGTGGCACGATGTAATTGTCTGAAGAAAGACAGCAAGGAAATCTAATTGTAAAATAGAGAAAGAGAAAGGGTAAAAATGTCAATGTAAAGAATAGACGTAGTAAACATGTCGAGATTAGAATAGTTGTGTGAACGGACACGTGTAAGGAGGAAAGCTGGATTTGTCTATAAATAGGGGTGGAGATGTTGTAATTTGGACCTACTTCCATTTTAGCAGATTTGAGGAGAAGAGAATCTACCCCATGGATGTAGGGTACAATGTTGAACCACGTAAAAGCTCTGGTGTCCTTTCCACTCCCTCTAATCTCTCTTTCTTCTCCATGACACCTCTCTTTCTCTCTCCTCTTATTTCTACTCTCTCTCTTCAACGAAATCAGCTCCTTCACAAATCAACCCCTTCATTCTAGTCATGGATTTAATGAACGCTTTCCATTTTAGCTATGGACAACTATGAGATGGAACCTCGACATTTTACGGGAAAAGTTTCTTCAAAATCATAAATCAACCCCCTCACTCTAGTCAGGATTTAATGAAGGCTTTCCCTTTTAGATATGGCCAACTATGAGATGGAACTCCTGAAATTTCAGGATCTTACGGAAAAAATTATTCGAAATCATAAAGAAGGCGATTGAGAAGTAGAGATTCTGATATTTGCATTTTGAAAATAGAAGTAACATATTTGTAAACATTTTTAATCTCTAAAAGCTTGAACTAAATATCAAGATTCGTTTTGAGCTTTAATAGATTTTGGTTTCAATATGGGTCAAAACCTGTCATACGTCATAACTCATAACTGATATTTAATTTGTTTTCTATACTAGCAGTACCGAACAACGGTATATCGAAGCATTGGTCTTGACTGGTCTACAACCTGTTTAAACTGAAATTCAAATTGTTATCTTCAATCATGAACACAATCTTATCTTCTTCTCCATCTTCTCCACTTTTTTTTCCTTGAAATTGGCACGTAACCGGTTTGTCAAATCCATGTTACCTATTTCTTATCTTTTTCTAAGTGCTTCCAGTAGAGACTAACATGATAGCTGATGATTTTCACTAGACAAGGCTATCTGCATGGATGAGAATATGGATTCCATTTTAAGTTGTCATAGGCAGTTTCAAACTGTTGGCAACCATGTAGCTCGTAGTACAAATTGAACAATTTTTAGACCAAATTTAGCTCTTTTTAGTTACATCTCCAGATCTTCAACTAAACTAAGACAAGTTTTCTTCCAATTTTTTGAATTGGTGTATAAACAGTTCAAATATAGAACTACTTAATCAAGAATAATCCACAAAACTAAAATCAAAACAAAGATTTAAAAAAAAAAATCAAACTCCATGAGAACTGTACAAAATCCGAGCGAAACTAAAGGATGGACAAAGAATTATAAGAAACCAATCAAAATTGAACTAGAGAAAAGGCATGCATGTAAGATTACCTTAACAGCAAGAAGTCCAAGAGCAAAGGCGCTGCCTTTCTCAACTTCATGCTCAAACGGCTTTGGACCGGAATCATCTTCTCTTAAAATCGGTGGCGCCCTAAGATGTTTCACCAGAGCCGGAACCGCACCACCATCAACAATAATATTCACAACTTCTTCTGCCAAAATCAAATAAAAAACCTAAGTTTCCAAAAAACCGATGAAATCAAAAGATCAAAACTTAGAAACTGAAGGAAATTAACCAAGAGAGAGAGAGAGAGATAGAAAGCTAGAGAGAGAAAGTTGGAGAAAGAGAGAGATCGGGATGATTTGAGTTACCGTTTTTGGCGAGTTCGGCAAGAACATGAGTAGCACGTTTAGCAGAAGCTCGATCGGATTCAATCCAGGAGAAAGTGGTGTTAAGGATATCAACTTGAGTAGTAACTTCGGATGCTAGGGCTAGATTGGCGTCAGGAGAGGTAAGAGAGATCTCTCTTTCTTCTTCTTCAACTCCTTCCTCCAGTTTTCGTTTCTGTCCTTTCCTCTCTGGTAGGGTTTGCTGTTCTTTGCGCCTCTGTTGCTGCTGCTGCTGCTCCATGGGAGGAGAGAGAGAGAGAAAGAAGAGAGAGAAAGAGAGGACTGTAGAGAGAGAGAGAGAGAGCAGAAATGAAAACCAAAAAAAAGGAGCTTTGATGAGAAGACGAAGAGGGGTAGTTTAGGTAAAGTGCAGATTTTTTTTAATTTTCACTTATGAGTGATGATGTGGCTTCCGGAAAAACGCTGATCTGTCTGGTTTTGTATCGGTTCGCAACTCCGCATCAATTGCTGAAAGAACAAAAACATCTACGGATGAAGGAACAAAAATATCTATGATATCGCAAATCATTAGCAAGCTAGCTGCCCACCTCTGGCCCAGTAATAGTGTTAAAGTGTACAGGTGGCGGGCTGTTGAAGGTACGACAGCGGACAGCCTCTGTGACTTTTATCGTTGAAGAAAAAGCTAAAACATTTGGGGAAACTGCATAAAAGGAATAGTGCTGTTTGAAACGAAAATGCTGTTTTGACCGGCCTTTAAATTTGTATATTTATACAGATTGAGGTGGCAATCTCAATCCACCAATTATTGTGATTTGTGTGGTCCCCACAACTAACTGTTTTACACAATGAGTGGTGGATTGAGGATGCCACCTCAATCTGTATAAATATACAGATTTTGAGATCGGTCTCAATAGCACTTTTGTGTTTGAAATGACCAAGTTGCAAAAGCTGTGTGCGATAATTATGCGGCATGGTCGTCCCACTGCCACATAAGTTAGAAACTCTTTCAAAATATTTTTGAGAAGAGAAAAGTGGTAGGTCTCACCCTGCCACATAAGGGTCGGACGCAGCTCATTTTCGTAAAAAAAAACTCTAGTTTGGGAAAATTGCACCCAAATTACCATTTTGAAACTAAAAACAAAAAAAACACACATCATTTATTTTACCCAAAAATATCCTTACTTTTTAGATGAAATGATCTCACATGTGAGTCTACAAATAGGTCTAGATTGAAGAATAAAGGGTATAGATAGTAAAAAACTTAGAGGGTATTTTTGAAAGATTTTGGGCAAAAATTAGAGGGTGTTGTTTTTCTATTTAGTTTGATAATGGTTACTTAGGTGTAATTTTCTCAACTTAAAGTATTTTTAATGTACTTTTTCTAAAAAAAAAATCTGTTGAAAGTAGAAACACCTTTTACATTAAATACATGTTTGTTTCGCAAGAATGGAATTACCGATAGAAATACCTATCACGGGGATGGAATTGTTTGTATAAACATCAATTATATTAAAGTCAAATTTGTTTTGCATAATGGACTTTCAAGCAAGAAAAATGTTATTCATCCTGCCGAATCCAATCTCGCATTGATGTCTTAAATATGCTACTACATAAGGCAAGAAATCAATAAGAGATTTTATATACCAGATGAATAATATTGTCCTTTCGAGCATGCCTTCAGTTTAAGAATAACAAACTCAAGGGGAAGTTCAGTTTTTCTATTTTTATTAATAATACATCAAATGGTCAAACGTTAAAAGAGCACAAATGCCTATAAGGAGGGGAAAAAGTGTATTTAATTCGATTTTGTATCGATTGGCAACTCTTCATCTATGGTTGGAAGAACAAAAATATCTATGACATAGCAAATCACTAACAAGCCAGCCAACCACCTATGGCCCAAGTTTGTGACTGATAGAGACACCTATTACACTAAATTCATGTTTATTTCGGGAAAACAGAATTACCGGTACAAAAAACTATTACATAAAATCCAAGTTCGTTTCATGGGAATGGAACTATTGGTATAAATATATATTTTAGTAAAGCCAAGTTCGCTTTGCATAATATAAATTCAAGCAGGAAAAATGCTATTCACCCCCACCAAACCAAATCTCACATTAATTTCTTGCTCTCATATGGCAGAATATTTAAAACTTTGACTTGAATGTGTATGTGTTGAGATACTGTCACATAAGACAAGAAATCAATAAGAGATTTATACACATGATGCAACATACATTTTTTATTTCAAGCATACCATCAGTTTAGGAATAACAAACTCAAAGGGAAGGTATGTTTGTAATTTTCAATTCTCTTAAAATCTTTAAAATCGAATATAATATGACTGATAATATCCCCCATCCTCACTAACATTTTAGGGAATCATAAGTGTTCTTTTGTTGGTCAAACTTTAGTTTGACCAAAATTTGAGGGGTTTTGTTCTCTGGGCTATCCTCCCTATTTTTAATAAAATATGGAAGAACTCTTTTATCCTCACCCCCACAAATTAAAGTACACCCCCGCCATCTTTATCTTTCCCATCACCACCACCACTAATACCAATGCCACGCCACCACCTTCACCACTACTATGCCAGAAAAGGGAGGGAGATAGAGAGAGAGATTAAATAAATTTCAGACCTGAAAAATTTCAGATCTGAAATCGGACCACAAATCTCGAGTCCAAACCTTAATGTTCGGACTATTTTCTAAAAGAACATTACGGACTGAGAGGTCCGTTTTGAGTCTTCTTCTTCGGTTTATCAAGTCTGAAATTACTAGATCTGAGGAAAAAAAATTCTAATCTACTGCGTTGTGGTGGCAGTGGGTGGTGGAGGTTGTTTTTAGGGAGTTAGAGAGGGAGGAGAGGGAGAAAGAGATCGAGATTGAAATTAAGATTGAGACCAAGAGAGAAAAGAGGTCGAGATTGAAAAAAGAGAGAGGAAAATCTGTTACTGTTCAAATCGTAGTGGCCGATCAGATCTCCTCTTCTTCTTTTTCTCTTTCTCTCTCTAGCTCTCTATCTATATCTTCTATTTCTCTTTCTCTTTATCTTTATCTCTCTCTCTTTCTAACTCTCTATCTCTTTCTTCTCTAATCTCTCTGCCGTGGTGGCGAGATTTTTAAGATAGTGGAGGTAGAGGTTGAGGCGGTGGTGGCCGTAGAACGTTGTAATTTATTTATTTTTAAGTATTATATAAAACTAGTTTTTAATTAAAAAGGCATTAGGATATCCCCTAGTTTGTTTAGAGGGTGCCCCAAAGTGGGTTTTGAGAAAATGGGGACATCCCCTAGTCTAGGATATATCCAAGTGTAAGTGAGGATGGGAGATATCATCAGTCATATAATTGATATACAACGGTACCATTTAATAATACATCAAATGGTCAAACGCTAAAAGAGCAAAAACATTGATAAGAAAAAGAAAAAAGTCTACCAGGTCCGATTTTAAAGCATACTAGAACTCCACATTTATGGTTGAAAGAACAAAACCATCTATGATATTACAGTTCACTAGCAAGCCAGCAAACCAACTCTGGGCCCAAGTATAGTTAAAAGTGTATAGGTAGGGGGATGTTTAAGGTAAAGTGATGCTTTTTGGACTGACACTTTTACAAAATAAATGTCCGAAGCTTATGTGGCATGGTGGGTCCTACAGTCACATAAGTTGGAAACCCCCTCATTACACTTTTGGGAGGGAAAAAGTGGTAGGTCCCAACCACATAAGCATTTGGCACCATTTTTATAAAAGGGTTGGTCCAAAAGGCTTTATTGGTTTAAGGTACGACAGACTACATGACTCGTATCTTGAAAAAAAAAAGTTACAGGTAAAAATACCTATTCATGTTCGTTTAGCAGGAATGGATTTACTGGTTGAAACATCTATTACATCAAATCCATGTTCGTTTCTCGGGAATGAAGTTATCTTTTTTTTTAAGCTGGGAATGAAATTATCGGTATAGAATCACTTTTATTCAGCCATATGCATTAATGAAATTTCAAGCAGGAAAAATGCTACTCATCCTGTCAAATCCAATCCCCCATTGATTTTCTTCTTTTATGTAGCAGCATATTTAAGACTTTAATTAAGCGTGTGTGCTGAGATATTGCCACATAAGGCAGAAAATCAATGAGAGATTTTATATACGAGATGAATGACCTCTTTCATGCATGCCTTTGAGAATCAAATCATTTTAACACTTCTAGTTCCATAAATAATTTATCAAAAATCAATAGTGGGTAATAAATACGTTTAAAATTTATAAAAATTTTAAGGGTTGAATTGAGAGGTTAGAAATTTGAAATTAAGTCCGGAACCAAAAAAAAAAAATTTAAAATTAAGCTGTTTCAAATTATCTACATCCTCATCAAATATAAGTCATTCAATCATCTTCATGTGGCCTTCACAAAATAGTAGTACTGTCATATCATGCTTTCATATAAAATACCCTCGCAACTTGTTTCATACTAAAAATCGAGCTTTCATTTTTAACTAGAAAAAAAAACTCATGGTGTGTTTGAAACGTGTATTAGTTTTATTTGTATTCACATTAAAAACTTAAAGTTTGTGCTTGTATCTTCGAAAAGATCAAAGACAATTGTTTGGTAGTCTTTTGGGGAAATTAATGAAAAAATCTTCTTTGGTTTTTATTTTTTTGTCGTTATATTGTTAATGCATGCATAATAACAAAACGCATAATGATGTGTAAATGAATATTATTGAGAGAAATGTTCAAGTGCATTTTTCATTTACTAAAGAAAGTACCAAAAAAGTGCATATTTAGTTAGGTATGCGTAAGAAAATATATATGTGTTGCGGTGTGTGTATGTACATTTGTTTTTCCTTTATTATTTTTATTGTTTTTCCAAAACGCATATTTATTTACCAATCTAAAAAACATGGGATCCAAAATACAACCTTAATGAAATTTACTTATTTTTAAGTTAAAAAATTATATTAAAAGCGATTTTATCAAACGATTCAATACATGAAAATTCCATAATACATCTCTACTATTTTAATAAGACTTTAATTTTAAATTGTTTAAGCTATTTAAACTGTTTGTCTTTGCGTCATTATGTATATTTTCATCCACCTTCTTAAATCTTTTTCTTGCTTAATTTTTACATGTTATTCTTACATTCTGATTACTCCTATATATGAACCCGCATAGAGATGATTCAATGACTGATTTTTTGCTACAATGACATTCTCATCATGTTGTCCAAAATCGACCGTTGAATAATTTTATGTAGGCCCACACACCAATGTAAATATGTCGTAAAAGTAAAGCTAAAATTAATTAAAAAAAAATAGCATATTATTCTTCTAATGCATTGTTTTGCAGTACAAATATAATGAAAAGAACAAACCCAAATAAAAAAACTGTGTAACACACGTGCATAGGTTCCTAAAGATATATTTCTTAGACTTTTTTAATCATTTGATCATGTACCACGATAATGAACTTTTGCTCTAAGTTCTAAATTAATCTAATAGTTGAGAATACATGATCATTCACAATTTCACACTTTAGGATTGAAAGTTGGCGAGTTAGGAAGGGTTGGTGGTTTAACGAAGTCTGACCTAAGGTTTAAACTTCATAACTTCATAATCCTCAACATAGTCCACTTCAAAGTTGGGTTAGTCACAGGTTGGTTTGGCTCAACTCGTCCAACTCTCGCCCACATTTAATATGGGTCCCACCTAATTTGGGATCAGGGTTGATTAATAAGACACTGGAGTATTTTTTTTGGTAATTTGATGAAGACACTAAATCAACTCTCTCATACTGGTCGTTTAATTTGGCTTATTACGTTGTAGCAAATATTTTTTGATAAAGCATAAAGGCCACTTCAATTTTCAGCTACCATGTGTAGGTGGGCAGTTTCTAGCTACACCCATTTTAAGAACAAAAACCGGTGGGCGCCAAAACTGGAAGGTGTGCTCTCTACGCATCCGGTATAAATTAGACTCTTCTTGTATTAAATGTCGAAAATAACCTTTCTAACCAGTTTGGGAACAAGATTATCCTACACCCAAACCAGACGCGCCTTTTCCACATCTCCTCTCCAACTTCTTTTGTGTTTTTGAAACTTGAATCTCTTTGTTGTAGTCTAACATAAGCGTGGTGCGTATTAAACTCCATTCCTTACTGGGCTACCATACGCATGGTGCGTAATGAAGAGCTTACCAAGAACAGAAGAAGATCAAAGATCCTAGAATGACTCAAAGAGTTGATCATGTCTGCACGTAGCAAAATATTGTCGAGGTTTATGCACCTCACGTTCTCGCGTACATCCAACAAAATCACCCGTGACCCTTTTTTTTTTTT
>MVGT01001374.1:176493-221358 GCA_002174775.1 Macleaya cordata
TTTCTGTGTTGGTCAACGATCAGGTGGGCCATTTCTGTAGGTCAGTACATCCAACACTACTACAAATTTTTTTTATCCAACACTACTACACCAAGTAAAATTTTAAGAAGAGGTATGAAGTTATTTTTTCAAAACTCACTCGTGGGAGGCTAAAAATAAAAAATGATGTGGCAATTGAAATACAAGTTCTATCTCGCTCAATATATCCTGAACAATATAAGTCTTAAATGCTATGGACGTTTTGCTTTCAACTGCCATATCAATTGAAACATCATTTTAGCATGTATTTTTGACGAGCAATGTTATTCAAACCTTTAAATTACTATATGCATTGAAATACTTACAAATGTGCCATCATCTCAGCAACCGGAAAATAATTTTGGAAACGGACTCATAATCTGTCTTACTAGACAGATTGAGGTGGCACATCACATCCACTATTCTTTGTATATGTATGGGGACCCACATATACACAAAGGATGGTGGATGATGGACGCACCTCAATTTATCCTGCTGGACAAATGTAATGATCAGTCCCAATAATAGTGCTGCTAAGCAAACACATTCAATTCGAAGTCGATCTTGAAGGTCGTATTTTAAGATGCCGCAAAACCCTAGAGAAGTCTAGTAGATACTTATTTGTAGGTCTGAATATAACATTCTCCTGTTTAATTTGGACCCTTAGCATTTCTCATATTTTTCTTTTTTAACTACATGATTAAAATTGGAACATAAGCAAAACCCTAGAAAAGTCTTTGGCTGAAGATGATGAACCAAAAGGATGAGTAGGAATTTCTGTTCTCTCTCTCTCTCTACAAATTAGTTTTCATTTTCAAGCTAGCTTTATATATATGAGAGAAAACTCATAAATTAAACTCTCACCAACTATCTATCTAATCATTTTAACGGATCTATACTAATTCGGAGTTGACCCGCCACCAACTCCATAAATGGTCATAGATATGTATATCTTCTCATAGAAGCAACAAATCCACTTATTCCATGATAATGATTGATAATGGGAAAAGCAAAATAAAATAAAACTAAAAATTGTGATACTGCAAATAAAAAAAGTTGATCCAAGCATGCCATGCGTTTCCCATGTCATGATGTAAGTACTGCCTGTAGGCCATTTTAATTGTCTACTAACTTTTTTGTATATTACATTCCTACATAGAGCTCACCAGTTTCATTATTTTTCTTTTTCTTTTATCATTAGTTTTTTTCTTTTCTCTTTTTTTGAAATTTAGTTAGTTCCGCGAAAACAATACAAACTCTGTTGTTTGTTTGCAATTTAAATTCTATAAAATTTGAGTACCCGCTCATCACTTAAAAATATGATAAATATTTAATTTTCAATGTAATTTTATGAAATAAGATTCTTTACCTCCAAAGAATCTATACACTTCCGTAGAATTTGTGAAAATAGGCTATATTAATGGTGCATCAATTCAAAGACGACATATAAGTGAGTGCCTAGAACTGCTTTACCCAGCTTTGATACATCATTAACAACAATCATATTTATAAAATGGATAATGCTATACTTACAACATAATCCTACAGAAAAACCTATAGAATTGAAATCTGACGGTAGTAAGTATTCACACATCTTCGTGATTTGCGTCACATACCTTTGTAATTTGCGTTAAATCCAAAACTGTTTATTAATTTTTGTATTTAAGATTTTAAAGGTCATACAAGTTTAATTACTCATAATTACCAACAAACAAAATAGTTTTTTTTTTTTTTTGTCTTTAAACAAATATTAGCATGTGGCATTTAGCATCACGTGCGTCGCGCGTGCCAGAGTTGGTTAGAAATGATTAATTGAACTGAAAATAACGACTCCACTTAAAATTACCGAACTTCCAAGTTCCAACTAAGCAAAACAACTTCTTCGTCTGAGCTGGTGTTTTTCCCGCGTTGTTGTTCTCCCCAACTCCACTTCCTCTTTCTCTCTCTAAAAGTCTGAAATTAAGTTCCTTTCTCTCTCCTAACTTCAACTCCTCTCTCTCTCTCTTCCGATTCCTTTCTTCCTCAACTCCCAAGCCAAAACTTCACATTCAAACCCTAACCCTAACCCTAACACTTCATCTCTAAATCTCTGTCTCTCACATGCTCTCACTCCATCAACCATGTCGTTTCTCTCTCTACTCTTCTTCTTCTCTCTCAACTCCACTGCACTCTCTCAACCTTCTCCTCCCAAAGGTACTTCAAATTTCAAACTCCGATTACTTTTTCAATTTCAGTAACAGTTTCAATTTTTAGTTTCTCAATTTTATTTTATTTTCATTTCAGGAACCCTCATTGATTGTGGAGCCACTAACGCTTCTGTAATCGAAGGTCAACAATGGCTTCCCGATACAGATTACATCTCTGCCGGGGTCCCAAAAACCCTAACAATTCCCAATATCCTTCCAATTCTATCAACAGTCCGATCTTTTCCTCTTGGCGATGGCACTCCGCGGAAATTCTGTTACGTTGTTCCAGTATTTCGCAACGGGAAGTACCTGATCAGAACTACTTACTATTATGGAGGAATTAACGGCCGTGATTCGCCTCCGGTTTTCGATCAGATTGTGGACGGAACGATCTGGTCTGTCGTTAATACGACTGATGATTATGCTAGAGGTTTATCTTCTTACTATGAGGGGGTTTTTGTTGCCAGAGGGAAGATGATGAGTTTGTGCATTGGGGTAAACTCGTATACAGATTCAGACCCGTTTATTTCTGCATTGGAATTCGTTATTTTGGGGGATTCTCTTTATAATTCAACGGATTTCACGAAATATGGTTTGAGTCTTGTTTCCAGGAGCAATTTTGGATATGGGGGATCAATCATCAAGTAAGTTGTAGGACAATTTGGGTTAGGATTTCTGTTATTGAACTGCTAGTGTAGGAGGGATTATTTTCTTTTTTGGTCCTAGATATCTGATTTAGAAATATGGCAGATTCTTAAATTATTTTAATGAAAGGTAAATTTTGGATTTTTGGCTAAATTAATTTGATACAGTATGGGTTCGGTAATTTTGCTTGGTATGATCTTGATGCTCGTAAATTTCATGTATGTGTGTTGGTTTTTGTTTGATTATCTCGTGCCATATGTTGGTTTTTGTTTGTTTATTCCTGTCTTGGATCAATTTAGTTAAAACAGTAATCGAACTTGGAATGTGAAATCTTGATATGTTCTTGAGGGGTGGATTCATTGAAAAGAAATGAAAGATTCAGAGGAAATGAATTAATAAGCAGAAATCAGGGGATACTGGTGACATATACCCAAAAGGTTTTGAGTTCTCGTCTTATTTGGCGATATAGAGTCATCACGTTGTGTATTTCAGTATATGCTTCGCTCTTCTCTGTTCTCTCTTTTTAGCTAAAACTGATTGTTGTTTGTTTGACAATGCCAGATTTCCTGATGACCCATTTGATCGATATTGGGAACCATTTGGAGACAGCAATCCTATCATACAAAGCACTAGAAATGTCTCCGCTTCTGATTTCTGGAATCTTCCCCCTTCGAAAGTATTTGACACTGAGCTAACAACTGACCAAGCAAAACCCATGGAGTTGCAGTGGCCTCTAGTATCTCTTCCAAAGTCCTTCTACTACATTTCTCTATACTTTGCGGGCGATCGTGATATCTCCGTGGGGAGTTCAAGAATATTTGACATCCATGTAAATGGGATAGAATATTACCGCAATTTGAACGTTACTCCAGCTGGGGTTGTTGTATTTGCAACTCGCTGGCCCCTCTCTGGTCTCACAAAGATAACTCTGACTCCTGCTGCTGGATCAGATGTTGGTCCTTTGATCAATGCGGGGGAGGTTTTTAATGTACTGCTCCTTGGAGGAAGAACTATTACGCGAGATGGTTTGGTTACTAAATACCTATATCTTTTCTATAGTAAGGTCCTGGCATATATTCCTGTAAGGTTCCACAACCTTCACTCAAGAATGTTTTGGCTATATGCCATTTCCTGGCTGTTTCCATAAATTTTCATCAACCAAAACTGAGGTGAACAGTTGGGAAAAATTTCGAGACTGTTATGCAATATAACCTCTGGATTTTAAACCAAGATTGGCATGAATGTTTAACACTTGTACCATGTCTAAATGAACCTTCCTCCAAGATGGTTGATGAGTCTTAAGGAATTGTGCCAGGGTTTTCTTTGCTATTTGCATTAAACCTTTTATACTTTTTCCTTATAACTGGATTTCCATTTCCTGTTGCAGTAATTGCTTTGGAGAGATTGAAGAATAGTCTTCAAAATCCCCCGGCTGATTGGAATGGGGATCCTTGTATACCTCGCCAATACTCATGGGCTGGAGTTAAATGCTCCAAAGGAATTCGTATACGCGTAGTCTCTTTGTGAGTTGGGACTTGTGCATCATGAAATATTTAGTCTTATCCTTCCTCAGTTGTTAAAGAACTTACGTTTTTGTTTTTGTTTTTGTTGTTTTCTTTTTTACCAGAAACCTGTCAAATATGGGTCTTTCAGGATCTATATCACCTAGTATTGCCAATTTGACTGCATTGACTAAAATGTAGGCTCTTCAAATTACTTGCTCTTTGGTAGGCAAATCATCTGGTGGTAAATTATACGACTAAGCAAAAACTTTGTGTTATAAATTACAGCTGGCTTGGGAACAACAATTTGACAGGACCTATACCAGATCTCAGTTCTTTAAAGTGGCTGGAGACATTGTAAGTCACGGGCTTCTTGTTTATCTCTTTATTTGTCTTGGGTTCCAGCACCATGAAACCCATAATTTACAATGCACTGTGATGGTTTAATCAACACATTCTTTAGTTTAATATAGTCAACAGCTCCATTTTACTGCATTGCACGACCCAAATGGTTGCCACCTGTGGCAAAACCTTTATAAGGTGAGTTGCAAGGTACTTGGTGCTCCCCTTTCTAACTTTCTGTTATCTTTTATGTAGGCATTTGGAAAACAATCAGTTAAATGGAACGATTCCTCCATCTCTGGGGGATATTGGCAGCTTGCGTGAACTGTAAGTTCTACTATCTTAAGATAACATGCATGCAGTTGGGACACCTCTCATCCTCCACTATCTGAACTTGTGTGTATATCGTCTTTTATTGTGCATCCTGTTTCCTTTTATCTGTTGATGCAAATCCATATAAGATGTGACTGAACCTAATCTTGTCACTGTTTCAGAAGAAATCTGTGATGCTGTAATCCATCTAGTTGCACCCAAGCTGGTGGCCCCACACTATTTTGTTGCAATGAACTAGGTTTTGGTCCTATTTTATAAAACCTGCCAGACGGATCAAAGGAAAAAAAAACTGCCAGACCTACTTATGACTAAGGAAGTTAGGAGTCTTCTGACAAAGATATAACTAGGGACTCACCTCCAGATTTCACATTAAGCGTTACTGGGTCAAGCAGTACGGGGAGAGAGTTCCAAACATGACCCTGGGATATGATTATCGTGAGTTAGGATATACACACATGTTCCGATTAACATGTGATATTTGATGTTAATTGCTTTCTTTGTTAAAGCTGATTAGACAGTCACCTTTTTCTTTCTCTGATCGGTAGTAAATTCATTGAAAACCAGGCAGAATGCCTAAAGATTCAGAAGAATGCAAGCGATATGCATTACAATATCCTGCCTGAAACTGAGGAAACAACATGTTCAAAATAGCATCTATTCCCATCTAGACTGAAACCCTGTTAGCAGTAAGAAGTTCCTTGGGTCACGATTAAGTTGTATTTGGTTCTGAGGCTCATACTTTCCCATTGTTCAAAGCATCTCCATGGCCATTCAATTATTCGTCCTTTATCTATATTTAGTGTATTTTGTTACAGGATCATCAGCTCATGTAAATATGATTTAGTTGGATATTATACCTGTTAGCTGTTTTATGGTAGAGATAATTATCCTGGTACTTTTACTTTTCATTTGTTTGCAAGTGTCAGAAAAGTACAACTACTTTGGTCTGTTACTTATAAGTATTTTCTTTCTTTACTTCCAGAGAATATCACATATTAATAGATCATTTCATCATGTTGGTTTTACTATTATTATTATTATTATTGTTGTTGTTGTTGTTGTTCTTATTCTTATTCTTATTCTTATTCTTATTATTATTTTTATTTGTCTTTGTCCTTTTATTTTCTTCAAAATCTGAGCTGCCACTTCACACTTCATTTTTGTTTCTTATTGAATCACGAATTTGACAATTCACTTCATGTTTTGGCATATTCATGCTTCTATTTTCATCTGCATTTCAGTTTCATTCAGAATAACTACCTGACTGGTGAAGTTCCAAACAACCTTAAACGAAAACCTGGGTTGAACCTTAAGTAAGTGTATATATCCATATGCTCGTGGTCTTATCATTATTGCCACTTCAAGCAAATTATTGATTTCATTTGCTTCGCAGGATTTCTCCTGGAAACCGCTTTTCATTTGCAACACCTTCTTCACGAACATAGTTTGTGCATCAGAAGGTAAGCTATTTAGTTGTTGTAGCTAACAAAATCTTGATATCTTTTACAAAATCCATTGACTTATTCACTGTTTCTTGCAGAATCAGCTCCACAACATGTCTTGAAGGTGGCTGAATGTATATCCGTACCACCCGAGCTGAAAGTTTCCAGGCTTTGCACTGCTAGCGAACCAAATGATAGCTCTTCAATGCAGTCTGGATACCTAAATTTTGCGTCGCTGAACTGGTTGTGCATAATTAGCCATTTTTCTTGCAGAAGTGTTTGTCGATGATGTTACAGAAAATCCATTATCTGCTATCTGCTATCTTTTTCTTTTTACGTGTATTTGTGCTGTAAATGTGTTTCTGGAATATATTTTGAAATGGGTGAGATTGAATTTGTTCATCAAACATGCTTCTGTTAACCTTTTTATTTTCCTTACACACTTAAACATTGTGATGGCTTGGCCCCTGTTTACGTTTGTGCAGAAAATTAACGACTATTTGAAGTAATATGGTTTTTTATATGGCATAAAAAATGAAGTAGGGTACTTGAAATGTCAGTTAACATCTAGACCTGATTAGGAAATGCATAACTCACCCATTTCCTCAGACCAACCCATCTTATAACATCTCATTTGTGGTACTCTTGTTATCATCTGCGGCTCATTACACCAAAAACATACACATCTCCTTTCTTTGATAGCTGGATACTATTCCAAAGTCCATTCAGAAAAGTATTGGACACCAGTAACTATCTTTAATTTCATTAACCAACTATCTGGTGCAGTGTTAAATGTGTAATAGTCTTGACTTGCTAAACCGTAGTCCCTGGGTTCTGAATGCTTCTACAAACACAGTTATAGTTAAAACACAAATGAAAACAATCCAAAGTCATGTCTTCTGTTAAACTGGTCTGCTCCGATATCGACACTCAGAACCTTAACTTACAACTTGTGGTGTTTGTCTTACTCTTTAATAACTGTAAACCTAACACGACCATGCAATCTCTTTGTAACATTGTCAGTATTTAGTTGCATAGCATAGAGCCATCTGGGCATCATGAAAATTGATTAGATTTTGCCGATCCAAGAAGAGAAAAAAAATGAACAAGAACTACTATAACTTCTAACACAGGTAGTTGTACAATTGGTTTCAGAATGTTGTCCGAGTCACAAATATGTAAATGATTTAGTAAATTAACATATTTTGGCTGTCACTCGATGGAAACTAATGGTCGCTATGAAGAAAAATGGTGTCCGTGAAATCTCTGCTCATATTTGCATCAGCCGATTCTGAAAACTCTTCAGTTGTTGTTGGGATCTTCCATACAAACTGTTCTCTTGCAAGTTTTAAGGGTGGTGAAGAGAGAAAGTTTAGTCAAACGTGGAGTGATACCTTCCATGCTTACAATCTACAGATCAACATCCTGGAAATATGATGACATGTAAATTCTGGTTTAATTGCAGAAGGAAGTCTCTCATTCCAGGCACAGAGATCCCTGCTATACTGTCTTTGAATCGGAGAGACGGTTGGAAATTTTTTTTTCAGACTATGAATCTGATTGCAGATTGGGAAGTGTGACAAATAAGATCTTCAACGTGGATGCAAGAACAACTTTCTAATGTAAGTCATTCTGATTCTCTTCATTTCTTTTTGTTCTTATAGTGTTCTGGAGTTTGACTTTGCATGCAGTATTCTTATGTCGATGTTTACGTAGAATAAATTTGTGTAATACTAGAGGTTTATCCTTTATAAAACAGTATACAGAAGCTGAGCTTCCCATGGAGTTCCAAAAAAAAGAAAGAATTTGGTCTGAAAGATACTAATATTAATGAATAAACAGAGTAAAAATGCCATTACAACAATAATGCCCCTATGCTATTATTAGTTTTGGGTAATCAAAACACTTATTTTGTAAACACTATTTTAGCATTAGATCTTAAATTATTTAAATATTAAACATTATTTGCAACGAATAACACAAACTACTCAGAAGAATCATCTCACATATATTGATAAATTAGGGTTTTTGAAGAAAACTCCTTGAATAAACTAAACTGAACAGAGCCTAAAAGGCTATAATAACTATTAATAAAGAAACTAATCAACCTAATACTCGAAAACAGGGGCAAAAGAATCCATAAATGGAAATATGACTGTTAGCGCCTCCTTGTAGCCTAACGGACCCGAATTGGTGGTTTCTGTCATCTGCCTTTTCTTTCCCCTTTTCTCTCCCTTTTTAATAAATTTTATAACCACACTGGTAAAATTGTTTTTGAACAAAAAAAATCATTTTTGAACTAGATTGCTATTAAAAAAAATCTATTTGCGGAATTCGATACCAAGACCTAGATTATGGAAACCCGTGCTTCTAACCACTCTAGCAAGTGATCTTCCGCCACTGGTAAAATGGACATGCTAAACGTCACTAGACAAGAAAAAAAAAAATAGTACTAAGAGGAGTTTCTTTGATAGTGCCAAATCAGGGATCTAAAGTGTGCAAAGAAATGCTGCATTTTCCTGCTCTAGTAAACCTTTTCCTTAAACCAGGAGCCAAGTTTCTTCTTGAACTCAATGCCCAACATAATATTAACAACTATGTTATTTGCATCTAGATTCAGTAAACCTCTACTATGGTTAGCAATACCATGTATATAGCTAACTTCAAGAGAGATTGAGGATAATTAGGGACTATAATTAAGAAAGTCCATAAAATGATTAAAAATAAAAATGGTTAACTTTTTGACCTCTAGTAAAAAGCAATTTCAATATGCCAGGACTAGAAATATAAGAATTTTACCAAATCTTTGACAAACTCTATTGTATAATATTTTTTCTTGAAAAGAAAAGAAACCCCATGTGATATAAGTTAATGAATTAGCTAACAACAATTTAGTCAGTATTTGAGATCTGTTGATATTGTATCTCCACTTCTCTGCATTAACTAAGATGCATGATTGCAACAGAGTATCCCAATATTTTAATTAAGCTTAGACAAAACATTGTTTTGTTAATACAATTTATTCATTTAATTTGTAATTTAATAATGTCATTAACATTAAGTACAACTAGTTCACAAAACTTCAAAATAATGCTCATGTGTAGGAAATTTAGAACTTCCTTCACTTTCTAATTGATGATCACAACCATGATAGAAGCCAAATTTTTTCTCAACCACCCAAAATAATTTATTCATGTTTATCTTTAACACGAGAGTCGTCTTCAATTGGGGGGATCAAGTGATGGATCCCATTATCTTCTAATAGTCCTTTTCAATCCTCCCAAATGTACACAAATATTGATTTTTGGAATGAAGAGTTCAAATTCCACCTTATTTAGGTGTTCAAATAAGCTACAGTGGAAATGTGAAATTGATAGAAGTAAAAAACATTAGATCCCATCTAAACAATGAAAGTTCACCTTTACATAAGTACATCAGATCCAAAACAACCCAAAAACCAAAACCAGAAACCAAAAATAAAAAGTAAGAACAAAAAAAATTGAACTTCACAAAGATGGAAACTAAAATGTTAAAAACAAAGATAGAACACTCAAAACCTACAAAGAACAATTTAGTTCACTACCTTCACCTCTCTACACTTACTTTCTTGAGAGGAAACAATGGAGGCAATGCACTACTCCTACTTTGTGTGCAAATGGGCATATTGAGCACAGGTTTAATTCTAATACTAGCTGATCTTGTTCTTTCCAACCCTTTCTTTATCCTCTTCACATGTTTCTCTCTGTTCCACAACCCTCCCTTACTTGCCTTTCCATCATCCATGGAACTTACATCCATGGCAGAATTTGAGGAAGAAGAAGAAGAAGAAGAGGAAGAAGAAGATGGTGATAATGTAGAGGCCCTTTGTTTCTTCAACCTTAGTAATTCTTTCCATAAAAGAGTGCATTTAGGTGGTCGAGGAGACGGGTCTTCATCAGTAAACCAACTTATCCTACTACTCTCTTCTACCTTCTTTCCTCCCTTTTGTTCTTGTTCTTCTTCTTCCTGTTTAGGCTTAAGAGTAATCTTGTTAAGCTTCTCTGAATGCTGCATTTGCCAAAAAGGAAGGAGTTTCCCCTCGAAAAATAGCTCATCCGCCGTTAACATATTATCAGCAGGGGAATCATTAGAGAGAAACTCAAAATCTACATTTCGAACTTTTTCTTTTTCGATTTCATGAGTTTTTGGAGTGTTTGAGTTTGGGCTTATGGAGATGAAGTTCTTATCGTCGAGGAAGTCGGCGGAGAAAGAGATCCGAGGGCCCGATATCGGCTCAATGGATCTAGAATTTGCTTGATCAGTTTCTGAAGACACCATTGTTGTTTTGTTAAATTTGCTTGGGGAGGGAAGAAGAGGGTGTTTTGAGTTTGATAGTGTATGTGTGTGTGTTGAAGCATGCATGAGTGAGTGTTTTATAAAGGGTAGTTGGTGGTTTTATTTTTAATATTTTTTTCACTTCTGTATGGTTAGTAAATGTTTGGACGGTGAGATTATTAAAACTAAAATGGTCTGGTGAAGCCCAAACAAGTGAGCTAAGCTTGTGTTTAAATTATGGGGACATCACATGCAACCCTAGGTAAGTAGAAGACAAAAAGGTTTTAACAATTTAATACTACCCTTAAGTTTGCTTTTAATTTTCAAGTTCTCATAATATTTTCTCACACATTTTTTGTAGTAAACTTCAGATTATTATCCCAACTCCAATTTTACAATCTTTATTTTTTTAATTTCGGTTTAAGATATAAAGTCTAAATAAACTTCATTCTTTAGTGACCCCTTATCACTAAATTATTTAAGAGAATAACAAAAACAAACAATCTAAAGACATAAATTTTTTAGATTTCAGTTCTGAATATGAAAATAAGAAAAATAAACAAAACCTAAAAATTGCTTGGATTAATATAATCTAATTTTATCATTATCTTAAGAGCATAAATTGACTAAGATTTTTCATCCGATTTGAAAAGTCTGTTCAGAATAAGCTTGTCCCTGTAACCAAACACTGCCTCATCAAGATAAACATCAGTGAAAAGCAGGGAAAATAGGGGTAATTGAAACCCAAATGTGTAGAGTTCTTAATTACTGAAAACAAACTCATTAAAGGGTTTCATTATAAAATGTTAAATGGGTATTAACTTTTCTTGAAAGAGGCAAAAAGGGCAGGGGGGTATTGTAGTAATCTAGATAGATTAGCTAGGTCATTAATTGGGCGTTTAGTCAAACAATAGATGGGCTTTGGGAGCTTGATTCACTTCCTAACAAGATTATAACATGGGGACAGTCCTAAGCATGTGAGATCACATGAGAGATTTCTCAGCATGTGATTGTCCCAGTCCCCAACTAGATCAAAGATATCCAAAAAAATCTCCTTAATTGACCCAAAAACCCCTTTGAAGAGTTTCATAATTGATGTTAAACTTTCTCTAAATTGCTCAATCAGTGAAGGGTATTTTTGTCTCTTTAGAGAAACCCAACCCATAAGTGGTTGATATCATGTTCATCTTCTCAAAAAGTTTTATATGATCTTTGTTATCTCTAATCTAATTGAAACCCTAGACAGCTAATATGTAATAAACAAAAGAGTAAATAAAGGGATCTGTATTAACAAAAATATTATAAGTTTATAACACATGCATGATATCAAACCCTATATCAGAAGAAAATCAAAATGAAACAAATGATCTCGACCGTCCGTTTACTTGACCAGTCAACTAAATTGATCCATAACAACCTACACTACAGTTTTCAAAATCAAATACCCTAAATTCAATTGGCCCACCAATCGAACGGTGTCGATCAGTTGAGTTGGTATCATGATTTGTAGATCATAGAAAGAAGCTTATACATTGGGATGGCTATGATCATCAAATTGGATTGACCTATGATACATTGAATAAATTTTGATGGGTTTTATTTCCACCACCTAATTTCTTAATGATAATTATAGACCATAATTATGGACAATGGGACTAATAAATACCTTAGACCTTCTTTCTCTGTCAACTTTTTAATTCTGCAAAGTTCTGTTAGTTTAGGTTTGACTCAATTAATTCAAGAGAGAGAGAGGAGACGGATCAGTTTTTGGGACCACAAAATTAATCAAAATAAGGAGTACCTAGTACGTACTATGCACTGTGCGCATTTTAAGGGAGTCCCATTGACCCCCCAACACCCACTATTCCCTAATAAGAAGGCCAGAAGCTAAAATTGAACCAAGAGGTGTGAGAGAGGACCAAATTTTATTATGGGTGCTGATATTAGGGAAGCTATTTTAGTTAAAGAGGAAACCAAAAAAAAAAAAAACTTTAAGCCCAAAGTCTTAGGAAGTCCGGACACATAAAAAAAAAGGGCTAAGTGTCCGTGTTGGATGTGTGTCAAACACGCCTCGTGCATGTCCTATATGAGTTTTGATTTAGACACGTTTTGGACATGGCGATGACACATCTAGGACGGACATGGTCATGACACTTTTTTGAAGTTTTTTTTTTAATTTTTTTCTTTAAAACATTTAATTTGATATATTGTTACAACCAATATTTTATTTGATACACAACTCTGTTAAAAGTCCATTTTGAAATCAAAACACCAAAAAACCTTTATGGTTATGCTCTAAAAATCCCTCAAAAGCCATGCTTCCAAATTCCTAAACTTTAGTACATCGGAGAAGAAGGTCGGAGCCTCGTCGTGTGATTTTATGATTTATGACATCTATATTTTGGCTTGTAGTGAAGCTGAAATGTAAATATTTATAGATAGAAATATAAACTTTTGATTGATCATTTTTTGTAATAAAATTACTTATATTTAATTAATAATGCTAGCCATGTCGATGTCCTACTTTTTGAGATTTTGCAGTATCACCGTGTTCGTGTTGTGTCGTGTCCCGTGTCCGTGCTTCATAGCCAAAGTCCATTTGTTACTTTTAGTTAATCGAGACCTCTTAATGTAATTATACCTACCAAAAATACATCCCATCTCTACTAATTTTTATGCTTTACACCTCACCCCTACCACCATTACCACCACCTTCTCCTCCATTCTCCATTTTCCACCGCCATCACCCGCACCCCATTGCCAGCACCAATAACACCTCAACCACCACCTCCACCTCCACAAAAAATACACCCCACCGTACTACTATCACCATCATCTTCCCCAAAGTCAGCACCACCACCCCCCACTCCACAATTTTTTTTTAGATCTTCTCTTTGTTCTCTCTGTCTCTTTCTGTGTGACTGTGGTTGGTGATGGTGATGGTTGTAGAAGTAGGGTATAAAACTCGAAAATTGGTAGATTTGAAGAACCCCTTTAACCAAAACTAACAAATGGGCTTTGAATTCATTTTTTGAGCTTCCCTTCTAACCAAAACAGCTCCCCTAATCTCAGCCCCCTTTATTATTTAAGGAGAAGGTTTAGTAATGGCTGTACATCACGTGTAAAGTCACGTGACTCAGACCTGTTTTGATGCAAAACATAGCTGTTAACTTGAACCCTAGATTTTAAATGTTTCTGTTTTCTTATGATCGTTGATTAGCTGTAATGAAATGAGAGAGAGATAGAAGAAGAAGAAGAAGAAGATTGACTCAGGTTGTTAGGAAGGAATTTTGTTTGGTACTGCATGCAATTGTTGTTTCTGCTCATTGTTTATTTTGCTACAGTTCACGATTTATAACCGTTGGATCTAGTTGATCAAAGGGATGTAATTTGAAGATAGAATACTATAATTGATTGTCAGGGTTGTAAAGGTACCCTAGCTGATTAAACCAAAGTTTGGACCACTTTTCAACCTTTAATTCTGTGGTTGCGCATTGAAAAACCATTCAGATTTTTTATGAGAGCAGTTATTAGGTATATAGCCAGGATATTCATACACATGAAAAAAATTGTAAATCATTAATCATCTTCATTTTAAATTTGCCTCGTTCACTAACCTCATAACAAAATTTTATTTAAAATTACAACGAATTTTTTTTAATGAAATTATGATGAAACTAGACGGCCATAAATTACCTAAGTTTTCTTTTATTGTGATTAAAAGTTTTAAAATCATACGATTTTTATTGACGAAATCAACCTTAAGGTCATTTTCACGTCAACCTCACAAAAATCTTTTAGCGACATTGTATTGATGCTTGTATCATTATCTTGCATTAATTAGGTACGGGTCGTCAACAATCAATGGTTGGTCAGTGGTTAGTCTCACGGGGTTATAAGTTTTGAAACGACGTAATTTCCCAATGAACAGTATCAATTTTTGAAGCACTTCTACGTCAACTTCACAAAAATCTTGTAACTACATTGCATGAATGCTTGTATTAATATCTTTAGCTATGGGTTGTCAACAATCAATAGTTGGTCAGTGGTTGGTCCCTTTCGCCTAACTATACCCATAAGAAAGGGTAGAGTCGAAGCGTGCGTGCACCCGAGGCCGGAAAATGATAGTCAGCCTACTCAACATATCCTGCATGCAATGATCCCGTCCTGATGTGGCTGCATCCAAAAATTTCACATTTAAAATTTATCTTGCGGCGGTGCTACACTTACCGCAAAGTGTACTGCAAACCTTATTATAAAGGTTATTTAGGAAAGTATTTGTGTTAATTTGAAAATGATGCAAATCACAAGGGATATGAGATTATTTAAAAACCGTAGGATGACTAAGCAGTAAAGTACAACTTTTGGATATGACCATATGGCCACGTCATGCGGGAATTGCATGGGGGATGTTTTGGGCGGGAAGAGTAGCACAGCTCGAAAATTTTCTATATTTATACTCATCAATTATTTCTATTTCCGTCCTTAATGTACGTGTACTGCACGTGTAATCCCTTTCATTCGATATATGTGAGGAGTGAGGTTGACGAGCACACATTAAATTCTCTTATTAGGTTAACTTTTGTCACCCCTGGGTTACAAACCGAGTTCCAATCGTTTGGGTCCTATACCAAGTCAACTCGGCTAGATAAAAAATGATTCAAGCAATCCTGGTCGACCACAACATACTATGTAGGCTAATGGATGAGTTCTAGCCGTTGATCAATGCTTTTACATCCATGATTCAAAATGCTCAAATATAATCTACTCTTATTAAACTTGCATAGTTATGTGATGTATACATTGAAACGCGCCTTTCTAATAGTTCCGATTTTTTTTTTTAATGTCAACCATTACATGAGAAAAGCCCCCAAAGGTACAAATGTTAGGATTTTTTTTTTGCGAGTTAGAAGTTTTCGAATCAACGGATTTTTTGTAGATATAATATTACTATCACTTATATGATATCCACAAAAAAATCAACCAAATTAGAGATCTCTAACCCTCTAAACAAATCACTTTAAATGTTAGTTGTTCATTTACTCTATTAAATTCTAGATTAAGTGTTCGTGGGACTAGAGGTCTCCAATTAAACTGATTTATTTAGATATGATCTAAATAGTAAAAAAGAATATTCTTAAAAAAAATCAGTTTATTTGGACAACCCTAAGAAACTAAACAAATCACTAACCTTTTAATCGTGGCATGTGCCCTAAGGGTACAAGTTAACAAAATCCATCAAGGTATCATGAACCAGTCTGGTTTTTTGTATGAAACAAGCAAAGCTAATCCCAACAAAGAACTTTCAGGTATGTGATCAGATTTGGAAAAAGGATAAACTGTGGGCGGGCTTTCATTCACTGAGTACGTAGCAGTTAAATGTTTCGCGCAAAATGTGGTGTTCTGTGTGCATGGGAACATCCAACAGTCATGCGCATGAGTGTGCGCAAGCCCATGCATGTGACATCGAGACTCTTTATTTTATCAATACCAAGAGTTTTTCATAACGAAAAGAACGAGGACAAAGGTACAATTAAGGAGAAGAAAGAAAAACATATGCAGGATAATACATTTCTTAAGTTCCCTTTACTATAAGATTAGATTTCATAGGAAACAAAGTAAGACGATTGAGATGGTATAGGCATGTAAATAAACCATCAAAGAAGATTTGGTGCGATTCTGAAGGTTCTAAAAGGGTAAAAGGAAAGATGAAAATGACATTGATTATTGCGAAGGATGATCTACAAGACACATTTCTTCACTAAAGATTTGGTTCAAGATATAGCTAAATCACAAAATAGGCTTCATGATTGATTTCTTGTTGCTAATCTTAATATCAGAATAAAAGCATAGATGAAGATGATGTTTCGATATTACAAAACTTCTTCTCTCTGATGGTGAATCTGAAACTTTGATGCCAAGAGACGAATTATTTATTTGGAACTGTTATTTATTAGTGCTATCACAAAGAGGGACTTCATATTTGACAATTGATCAAACTTAATAACTTGGGTCACTTCAAAACAAGTAACACTAACAAACATTTCCTTGTGTATGTAACTTTAATAGAAGGAAACAGATTTCGAACAATTATGAACCATAATTATGTGAAAGAATTGTTTATCTGAACATGCTAAAATGATTAAACAGAAGTATTAGTTTAAAACAAACTGTCACCATATATTCTCCAAGATTTTCATCATATGATAAGATTAGTAGTTTATGGACATGTATTTCATACCTCTTTTTTATGCCTTCCATTGAGAGCTGCAGCAGAGATTCAAACCCCAAAAGACGACTTACACTCTGAATTCAAATTCTAAGTCACTCAAACTCTTTTCCTCGAGAAAGATTGTAGATCGAAACCTGTTTTTTGGCACATAATGTACTTGAAAAGCTTATGTATTTCTGACCTGCAATCCTTTGTCATGCTTTCTATTGAGGGTTACAGTAGATTTTTAGACCCTGAGAGATAATTTTGGTTCTGAATTTAAATTGTTTGTCAGTCAAACTCTGTTTCTTGATAAAGATCGTAGGCTGAAAACCGTTTATCTGGCACGTAATCTTCATCTTTCATTAGTCTACACAACTGCCCCAAGATATCATAGATTATCTCAGTTTGTGGGTGAGTTCTGTCGGCAACAACAAAACTATGAACTTCCTTCTCAATCTCAATCCAACTTAACCCTGTCTCCTTCTTCATTCCCATCACCTTCATTCTCTTTATAACCTTAGCTCTCTCTTTCCAATTTCCTTCAGAAGAATATATGTTGGCCATTAAAATATATGGAGTCGGGCTCTCTGGTGCTGCTAAAATCAAGTGATCCGCAGCATAACTACCGATCTTTGAATCTCCATGAATGCTACAAGCACCAAGCAGAGCTTGCCAGACTAAAACCCCAGGTACCACAGGTAAATTCTCAATGAAGTTCTTAGCTTCATTAAGATACCCCGCTCGACCCAACATGTCAACCACACACGCATAATGCTCCATCCTTGGACTAATCCCATGAAGTTTAGACATAGATTCCAAGAATTCCATGCCCATTTGAATTGACCCTATATGGCTACAAGCATGAAGCAATGATAAAAATGTTATATCAGTTGGTTCTATACCTTCTAAAGTCATTTCTTCGAACAATTTAAGAGCTTCAAAGCCTAAACCATGACGGGCAAAAGCTGCAATCATGGAGTTCCAAGAGACAAAATTCCTTTCTGAAATCTGATTGAAGACATTAATGGACTCACCCAAGTCACCACATTTGGAGTACATATTAATAAGACCATTGCTCACAAAAACATTCGAGCTAAAGTTTTTCTTGATCACCAGAGAGTGAATTTGCTTCCCTAGACATAAAGACGTATCAGTACCAAACACACCAAGAACAGCTGAAAGCATGTTTGCATCAATATCAATTCCAGCTTTCACCATCTTCACAAAAGTCTGTAAAGCTTCTTCTTCTAATCCGTTTTGAGCAAAACCCACAAGAATTACAGTCATGGAAATCTCATCAAGTTCCTCAGCAGAGTCGAAAATTCGACATGCATCTTCCATGAAACCACACTTAGAGTACATATCCATTAGTGAACTCCCTATGCACAAATCCGATTCAAGTCCTGATTTCAATATGAGTCCATGAATTTGTCTCCCTTCTCTTTCTGCCCGTAAACCAGAACAAGCCATTAACGAACTCGAGTAAGTCAAAGAATTAGGATCCACCAGTCCACAATGCATCTCAAAAAACAAACTTAAACTCTCTTGAAAAAACTGACTTTGGGCGAGACCCGAAATCACAGCCGTCCAAGTGATGACATTTCTCTCAAACATCTCATCAAACATCCTCTTTCCAGAATTTGAACACCCACATTTCAAATAAGAAGTTATCAAAGCATTCCCCACAGATATTTCCATTTCATACCCATTATGAAATACCAAAGAATGCATCATCTTGCAAATATAAAGCCTATCTGTTTTATCACAAACGGATAAAATGGTAGTCAAGGTTGCCTGATCGAATCGAAAACTACCCAAATCATGCATTTTCTTAAACAACTCAAATCCTTTTCCAAACTCCCCAGTCCTTACGAAACCCGAAATCAACGAATTCCAGGAGACTGTATCTTTAATGGGCATTTTGGCAAACACTTTGGCTGCTTCATTTAGTTCTCCACATTTTGAGTACATTGAAACCAGAGAATTCCAGACAGCGAGAACATTTCGGGAATTAGATTGATATTTGGGATCGAAATGTTCAGAATTCTTGATGATGGAGGCATGGATGGAGGAACCAAGACGAGAATTCCCTTCTTTTCCACAGAGGGAAAGGAGGAGACTTGTATCTACGTGGTTGAAAGGAAATTCGAAATCTCCACTTCGTAAAAGAAGTGTTTGAGAAGATTGAAGTTTGTTTTCGATTGAAGTAGAAATTGCAGAGGAAGAAAGGTGGGAGTTGAATCTGTTTATTGCCCATCTCGTTTTCATCCATGAAAAAAACAGTTAATACAGTTGGAGAATATGATCCAACGGCACAAAACTTAAGAATATCGGTTTCTCTTGGGGTCTGCTACGGTATTGTGACCTGCTTCTGGGTTCTATCGATTTTACTTGGGGTTTTGAGGTTGTCAGCACTTTTTTGTTTTCTGGATGGGGCCTACAATAGATTTGGGCCACTCTCCAAATCCCAATTTTTCACTGGGGCTGTCCTCCAAAGAGTAATGCTATTCTACCCACCTTGGCTTCCCAACTCACGTGGCAACAGCTCCACAATTTGAGACAAAGGTGGAGTTTGTTTTTTCAGAAATGATTTTTGGGCCGACTTTTACAAAATTCATGGCAGATGTTTATGTGGTAGGGTAGGATCTACCACTTTTTCCATCCAAAAAATATTTTGAAGGAATTTCTAATTTATGTGATAGTGGGACCGACTATGCCATATAAGCGTCGGACATTTGTTTTATAAACCGGTCAATCCAAAAAGCACTACTCTTGTTTTTTTAGTCATCCGAGTATGACTAATGTGAACCTTGACCTGCTTAAATGCTTTTAGGATACGCCTTTGAGTCAGTCGATTTTTAAAATGAGTATTCCATTAAAAAGTTGAGCTATATTTAAGATGAAAGTTTGACTGGATCTAAATTAGTTCACTTTAAAAATTCTTATACAATTCAAAACTAAATCCACACAAATTAAGTTCACATGCCTAAAAAACAGACACTACTAGAGTATTAAATGTGTACTCGGATTAGTTGCCATGTGAGTTGAGAAGCAAAAGAGAGATGATTTTTGCAGGTTGCGTGGCATTTTTTCCTCCTCCAAGTTCCAATACCAGGGGCACTCGATGGTAGCCGAGGCAAGATATAAGATCAATGATCACTAACCTCAAAGTCCATGCAATGGCTAATTTTTCTATTAAACACAAAAATTATACAATGGAAAATGCTATTGATTCTGCTAAATGCAATAAAGTATTGATTTCGTGCCTTACGTGACAACATCTTAGAGGATTATATTCAGTGGCGGATCCAGGAATTTTATTCGGGGGTGGGTGAATCAGTGTTGACCAAGTCAGAGTTGACTAAATCAATTGAGCGAGTTGTTGATAGAGATATCAAACCCATCGATTTCGTACCTCTAACCCTCCACGACCTCAGAGTTGACTAAGTCAATTGAGCGAGTTGTGTGAATTAATTTGTCTTCTACGAGGTTCTTAAAGATCAACAATACACACTTTTAAAAATCTATGGTGAATCAAATTTGACGCTAAAAAAATTATCTTGTTAAATATTTTAAAAATGAGGATGGATATTGCACCATGCCTTACTGTACCACTTTTTCTTTTTTTGTTGAGGTGGGAGTGGTTTCCACACAGAGATGATCCAAAAATTAATTTTTTATTAACAAATGTTTATCTCATTATGTAGATCATCATATCTTTTAACCTAATAAAAAATCATTCAGAAATCAATTCTCAAAGAAAGATGCACAAAATTTTTCTATTTTATAAGAGTTGATTTGAGGGGGTTAAATATTCTAGAATGGGCTTATTTTCTGGATTTAAAAATTTACATGGTGAGGTGAACATCCTTATTAAATATTAGCCCTTGGATTATTTTTATGATGATTCCATAAAAAAATGGTGCAATAATAATGCAAAACGACAGAGTTCAAAATTCCTTGAGCAACTATGGGTCATGAAGAAATAGGGTGGTCAACTTTGAAACATATTCAACTGACTTTAAAAATAGAGGGTGGTCAACTGACCACCCCCTTGCTGAGGTAGATCCGCCACTGATTATATTTACGGTAGTGCTAAGGCTACCGAAATCCCTACCGAATTTGCTACAGCAGGCACATTTCACGGTAAGATTCATAACACTTTAGGATGGGATGCGAAAAACGAGGAGATGCAAATCACTTTGACCGTTGGATGCTTGAGTGGTAGCAAATTCTGTAGGAATTTGCTGTAACTCAAGCATTTCCCTTATATTTAAGACTTTTGACTTGATGTATGTATGAAATGCTGCTAATTAAGAAAGAAAATCGATATATATATATATATTGATCTTCTCGTACTTGGAGGTTAATGTTTTGTATCTTTTTTCTCTTTATCTTTTAGAGATTATATTATCTATTGGTAGTTGTTGATTTGGTTTGTCAAAACACTAGATAGATCTAAATAAATCTGAAGCATACACAAAACAAGGAAGATTATTAAGAGAAATTCGCCAAAAAGACGAGTAAAAGACACCATAAAAGCGTACAGAAGTCGCCGATAAAACAGGCAAGACAAGAAAATAAAAATAAAAAAAGTAAAACAGGTGACTCCCTTCGCCGGAGCTGGGATCGGACTGCTCTCTCTTTCGCTCTGTCTCTGTTTCTTGGTTTGAGGGAATTAAATGACTCACTTGTTTTCAATAAGATCAATAATTAACAAAATTTAAATCTATGTATGTGCTATATTATATTCAGTTTATGATGGCCTCTATCAATTGTGAAACGCCAATTAACTGAATTACAGGATCCGAACAATTAAAAATAGATATGCTGGAATCTAGTAACCTGAAGGAATCACCTGTGGAAACACACTACTTTATATGCAATATGCAATGGATCTATTTTTATTTTATTTTATTTTATGTACATACAAATCTAACAAGATGAGGTTTGATGACCCAAATGAATATACCACTTTACATGCATGTGGATTCTTCATCATAGCCTTTTTCCTGTTTTTTTTTTTTTTTTTTTTTTATCCATTTAGGGCATTCTCAAGAGGCTAAAATAGTACAGTTCATTCTGAAACTTGATTGAAGAGGGTTGAAGCTAGTATTTTAGAATAATGCTAGAAGTACTCCCAGGATAATTTTTAGGATGACTTCCAGGATGAGGTGGCAAGATATATTTGTGTAAAGTTATTTTTTACTTTTTCAAATTTGAAGCAGATCTTACCATCTCATCTCGAGTGTCATCTTGGGAGTCATCATGAGAGTACTTCTAATTATTCAGTATTTTATGCCAGCTATATGCTTTTTCGCTTAAATGCGAGTCAAATTTAATTTACTCAGATTAAGAGAGTCAAAATAGATTGGTTCGAATTTCTAAGTTAGGGCACATGATGCCGGAACGGAGCTGCATGCTCATTGCTCCCTCTTGATCCAAAATTTCGAGTTTAAGAGAACATGAATTAAAATTAAAAACAAACGAGCTCTATGAGAAGACCGCCTGGTCCACTAATCACATTTGTAAAAAATATTATTAAATGACATGTGGCAATCAGTCATTAGGTGGTCCATCAAGGTAGAGGACCTAGAGGTTCTCCACTTATTTCTCAGAAAAAAAAAAATTTCTGCTAACCCGCGCTACTGCACGAGACCAAATTCTTGTAGACTGGGCGATCAGATAGTCAAGTATGTAAAATTATTCGATTCAGAATGACGACTATATTTTTCACCTAGTGAGTAGTAAGGAAAGTCCCCTCTATATTTAATAGCTCCCTCTATATAAAATTTTGATAATCCAATCTAGAGTTTAGCAGCGCACAAATTGAGTTAGTTCCATAATTGAGTTAGAACAACATTTTAGTAGTACTCACATATAGATGATCTAAGATAATCTGTTTGGCGAGGAGATGTTTCTTACAACCAAAAAAAACCAACAATCAGGTGAATGTTATTATGTGTAAATTTAAAGAGGTTAAAACAACTTTACACAAACAGATGGAGTATATATAGCATTATCCATTACAAAATCCCTTTATTTTTTCAAACTATTTATACCACGTGGCGTGCAAAAGAGACATAGAGTCGAGTAGCTAACTTACTCTCGGGAATATACAAACAACATGGAAATGATAACGTTCGTAAATATGACACAGCTTGTTTTAGCGGCACCCAAAAAACTACAATTTCCAAGAACCATCAAATTGTTTGGGAATCATAGTTAAAGAATTTAGAGTGAGAAAATCAAGAAGAGATTTTCAATTTCCATCAACACTATGTAAAAACAATTAAAATTACAGTTTTTTTTTTTGATCGGCAAAAAAAGATTACAGCTCTTCCTCGTCGTCTTCATGTTCAAAAAGCTAGATTGAAGAAGCAAATTAATTTGTAGCCGTTAGATGATGATTTCTTTACTTATCACCAATTTCTTTTTCTGAATCATAGAGTTCTTACAATGAGCAATTGCTCCTTGAATTGCACTCTGTAGTTCCTCCATTGATGACGAATTCGAACTGTAAAGACTGCTTCCATTAGTACTTTCAGTAGTACTAATCACACGGCTTGGCGAAGATCTCATCGAAGATGGGCAACTTGAAACACAGTTTCTCCTTCTTGGGTATCGAAGATTTTCTGAAAATGATTGAGATAACCCACGATTTAGTTCTTTCCCTGAATTCAAAACCCTAGATTGCTGTTGCTGCTGTTGTTTATTCTGTGATAATTTCTCATAAAATGGCTTCACTTTCTTCAAATACTTCCTCATCATTTCCTTTGCAGATTGACTCATTCGCTTCACAGAATTAGATCCCTGAAAATTCTCCTGATCTCCTCTGTTTTTAGTACTATCTTTTCGAAACACATTGGAGAATCGTTTAAACACATTGGGGGGTTTCTTGATCTGTGGGTTTTGGGAATTCAGAAGATGATAGTAACTGGAAAAATTGCTGAATCGTTTAAACCCGTCTTCCTCTGTGACTGAACTAGGTCGAGATGAATCGCATGACTCTGTTAGTAAGAACAGATCGTTGGAGCTGCCGGTGGAGTCACGAGAAGTGGTTGTACAGGAAGTCGTGGAGGAGGAGGGGGAGAGAGAAAGTGAGAGGGTTTGAACCATGGAGAGACGAGGAGAGAGATGGAGAGGGAGGATTTGACCTTTGAAGAAGAGTTCATCAGCTGGACAGAAGTGAGTAGGAGAGGATTTGTGAGGAGATAGAGAAATTGAGAATTCGAAATCTGAGGAAGAAGATGAAGATAATGAGAATGAATGAGATGGAGATGATGGAAGTGTTTTAGATCTTCCATCTTTTGATCTTGTTTTCCTCATGTCTGTTTCTTTCTCTCTACATTATATTTCAGAAACTTGGAGAGAGAAAGAGAGGAGGAGATGGTGAAAAGTTTGGACTTTCGACTTTGGAATTCTAAAAGTTCTGTTTTAAACTTCGAAACGGCTGCAAATTTTTTGAGTGGTGGGCCACATGGAACCTGGATTTCTGTACTCCTGACAGTTTAGTTGCTACCGCTTTGGAATAATTGTGGGCCCACTTATGAATATTTAGCCGTTAGATTTGAGTCCAGATCTTCTGGCCCCATTTTCTCCGTCCCTCCCCTATCCCCTAGCTAAAGACATCTGTCCTCCACTTAACACTCATTTAATATTCACTTAAACTCTTGTTAACCTAATTTAACTCCATTAACTACATTATTAAAAATTAATTAAAATAAAAATTAGAAACCCAATCTACGGTACAAGCGGAAGATCCTGTCGATCAACGACGAATGATGAAAATTGAGATCATTATCCGCAGTCAAAGTCAACCATTTAATCATCTACCTTACAAGCCACTATATTTGATTCTACACTAAAGATGATATAAAAGGATCCTTACTCATATATATAGGCTATTCAAAAAAAAAATTGCAACCATTTTGTTTTGTCATTCTATATTTATCAAATTTTGGTTAAAAATTAATGATAAAATACTTAATTTCTAAAGTATAGAATTTTAATCAACTTTCAGTTAAAAGTTTTAAAATAATGTAATTCTTAGGTGAAGATGATACCAGTACTTCAATCATCTCTATGTGGCGTCTCCGGTTGTAAATTGAGTGCAATGATAAATTGGGTGAGTTTTTATTTTTTGGTAGTTGGGTTATTGGGTGTTAATGCATACAAAATGGAGGGCAAGTCAAATTTCCAAATGCTAAATAAACACATGAGAGAATGACTGAATCTAATGGCTATAAATTTATATATATATGAGTCCGGATCAAAGTACAGTGTTATTTGTACATTTTATATGTACAGTGGCATGTGGGGCCTACATGTTGTTGATCTAAGGGCTGATATTTTTTGATAATGTTCTCTTCACCTTGTAGATCATTCTCACCAAAAATCAAATCATTCTAAAACTGGTAGTCCCATTAAAAATTGACTTTTTTTTCTCATCGTTCATTGTTCACCGTTAATTTTTAATCAACTTCCCATTAATTTTTGATGAGGTTAAAAATTTTAGAATGATATGATTTTTGGTAAGGATGTTCTACTCATCGTGTAGATCATTCTCACAAAAAATTAGCAATTGGTTCCTTACCATGTGGGCTCCATAACTAATGTAAAAATAACGATATATAAATAAGGTTGTACACGAATCCGTTCTATATATATATATATATATATATACTTTTGTGTGTATTTTAAAGACGGTAACAAGTACTTATGAAAATGTGGGGTGCCTAGGCAACATAACAAGCAAGGAGTTACATAGCCCTTTATATAACCCCCATTTGTGGAGCCCATATGTAATGTATCCAGAAATTGATTTTTAGAAAGGATGTTCTCATTGTTGAGGTTATGCCCTAAAAATAATATTTACAACATTTATGAGTTTAATAAATAGTTTATTAATTCTGTTTAACATTCATATATATTGAGTATAATATAACAAAATGAATTAATTGTATGAAGTATGTTCATACAAGGATATGTTTAATTCATTAATATTGGTTCGTAGTCTATTCTAAGACTATAACACAAAGGATGATAATGTTATATAATATGATGTATCTCCATCAAAGGAGTGTTGACTCCTAGTCCAATGTGTTGATGTAATTAAATTATATTGAACAAGTCAAAGGATGATTATTATTATTTAGTGTCGGTTAATAATAAATAATAATCAAAATTACTGTTATAGTAATTGGTCCTTAATCCTGAGAATTAACATATAACTTACATGAGAGTAGTGACCGTTTTGTTTTGCTAATCAGTAAGGTCGGAAACGAAAACGTGGTCCAATATTCTGAGTAAGATAGATGGTCATTTATTACATAATAGGAGTAAATTAGTTCAATAAGGAGTCCACATGAAATAACGTTCACTTGAATCACCTTATAGGTTCTGATGATCTAGACTGGCTAGTAGTCTCCTAAATTATTTGGGAGATTTATTAGATCACCAGGAACTATTGTATGGGTGATGGTCTGGGTTAAAATATGTAAATTCACCCTAGGCACTGACTAATAAGTAAATATAAAGCCAGGGACGTTTATGAACGTTGGAAAATAGTGGAGGGACTTAATTAGGGTAATAACAATAGAAAGGTTCTTTTTCAATATCCAGACTTTATGGAGGGTTCAGTTACAAATATTTGGTGGAGTTATTTGTAATTAAAATATTTAAATTCTATTTTGTGTGAGACACTAAGTTTAGAATTTTAAATATTTAAAAGCCTAAAAGTGTGGGACCCACTTAGACCTAATTAGACTTAGCATAGGATTGGGATTAGGGACCTCTCTCTGGGCATTTTTCTTTAAGCCAAACCATAGAGAAAAACGCCACTTTCTCTCCCCTCCTTATTTTATGTGTGTTCCAATTATTTTCAAGTTGTGAGAAAAGAAACCCTAGTTCTTCGGTTAAGTAGTGCGCAGATTTCTCATCAACTGGAGTGCAAGGCTGACGATCCGATCTGGTAGATCGGTTCACGGGATCATCACTAGCTAACAACAAAGTTTTGAGGCTACAATACACGCTTCAAAGGTATGATTTTCATCATTTTCTATTCAGATCCCATTAACAGTTGGACGTTCTATTAGGAATCGATTAAAGTTTTTAAACATTTAATTCTTCCGCTACGTTTTTAACTGAAATAATCGATTCCCAACAATCACTATATATTTCATCATATTAAAAAATCAGCTCATTCTAAAACTTCTAATCTCCTCAAATTAGCTTTTAAAAAATTTGTAAGTTTAAAATATTTATTTTGACCGATGAATTAAAACGGGTAGATTTGAGGTTAGAAGTTTAGAACAAGCTGATTTCAGGTAACTTTATTCTCATCATCATGTAGGTTATTTTTTCTCCAAAAATTAGCCCATGGATGCATTCTATGTAGGCCCTACAATGAGGTTTTTTAAGGGGGCTATATAATCTGACCCTTATTTATTTTTCTTAATAGAGATAAGAAATTGTATTTAAAGGAAAAATGGGGATTTGGGGCCAAAATATAAACAAGGCCTTGGATATGCTATTCAATAGTTGACAGTATTGTAACATTAACCCCACATCAAATCACATGGGAATTTGAAGTGTATGCTTAATTTGTAGCCTTGTAATTTCTTTTTTGTTTGTATACAGTAATGTCACATGTACATGTCATTAGACCTTACTCTCACGTGCCCTGCATGTGATCATTCATCCTTTCATTGCTGCACGTGCCATGCACGTGATTTCAGGAATCATTAGTCAATGACCCATGAAAGGTGAACCAAAATTTCATTCGCTGCTAATCCTGAATTTGTTAGAATTTTGTAGGCGAAGTACTAACTTATAAATTAATAAGTAAATAAGTTAGTATGGAAATGGAGTAGTAGTGCAGGATCCGCAAAAAAAACTTTTCCCTTCGACCACGAACGACCGAAGAGAAACGACTTTTCGTATTCCTAACTGGGGGATGGAATCGTCTAATGTATTTATGGAGTCGCCACCTGAATAATCTGCGAATCAGGACCCAGTTTTGAAAAATCATTTGGTTTTAGCAGAAAATTTGGCAATCTTTCGACTAGTCTGGTTTACGCATATAGATTCTTGGTAAGGGAATCCTGGTATAGGTCGGGAAGGTGTTAGGCATCTGACAACCGCCCAATCATGAGAACGACCTCTATTTCGCAACTAAGGGTATTTGAGTAGAATTTTATGATTAAAAATTATTTAAATTATTCTAAGAAATAGTATTTACAGGAAAAGTAAGTTTAAGCCCCTCTATTCTATGTTTCATGCAATTAAGGTATTGGGGCAAAAAGTAAAAGTGTTGTGATACGTAAACTCAAATTCAGGTGTCGCATGATTGCAAACAGACTGTCGTCTATTCACAAACAAGCAATGTTAGTCATAAACTTCTCTCCACGGCTAAAGAGAAAATAAGGAGATTCGTCACGATTATGCAAACTAGGAAGCAAAGCAGACTAGTCTTGTAGAAAAGTGTAGGATTCTGGATCATTCACACACCAGGTGGAATACACGTGACCATGGTATATGAGAATAATGGGGCCCACATACGTGCTCGAAATATGTACAGCTAAGCTGGAAAGTAACATGTAAGCACTCATGGTATACAAGTATTTTCATTTTTGAAAAATGATTCACCAACTCTGGTATTAAAAATACTTAGAGAAAAAACGTCAACTTTGTCACTTTCTGGATCTTCTTTCAAAGTTGCAATCCAATTTCCAAGGATATTCCGGCAAGTATGTGCTATAAATGTTGAGAACAACTTCAAATATTATAACACGATTCATCATGTCGCGACCAACATTGCATGTATCATCAGAGTTTATAATACTCGCAGTAGGGGAGGAAAACGCCAAACCAAACAACACAATTTCTGAGAAATGTTTGTTCAATGTTGCTATGATCTCCAAATTATTATGGCAAGCTTCGATACGGTGTAGTGACAGTCGACACTGGGATTGGGGGTGTAGTGATAGCTGATGTTGGGCTTGGGGGTGGAGGGGCTCTTCCTGGCTTTGTTCCTTGTATCCAGTGCCTTGGTCGTTGGGTGGGTCGTCCTGGTCTGCTGTGACTGGCACTATGAGATAAAAATAAATTTGTAACATTAAGAAACTTAATAAAGACATCTGTAATATTTCAAAACTGTTACAAATTGAGGGGTGCCAAAATTGTTGTAACAATTATGAAACATTACGAAAGTATTTACTAAATACAGTCAAAGTTTACGTAACAGGAATACGTTATTTAATTTTGTTATTATTTTTTAATTAATATTTCAGTCATCCTTAAATATTCATTATTATTCATAAAACTCTCCATAATCATTTCTAATCAGTAACACTTCCAAAACTTCCAAACTTTCCAAATAAGTTACTCATTCGAAACGTTCAAAAATAAAATGTTACAGAATTAGCATTTTAGTGTAGTGTAGGTCGATGTGAGAGTTTGGTGGGTCTACTGTGACTGGGTTGATGGAAGAATTTGGTGGGTCTACTGTGACTGGGTTGATGGGAGAGTTTGGTGGGTTTTCTGGGCCTATATGGATAGATGGGTTTTCTGGGCCAGGGTGGAGGGGATGGTCGTCCCGGTCCGGTGGTGCACGCAAGCCAACCGACCAATTACCAGGGTGGATGCATGGGTGGGTTGAGGTGATCGAAATGTGGGTTTACTGGTGAACTCACAGGTTTACCGGAATTTAGGGAAAGCGACACATATTCTGGGTGGATGGGTAGGTGGAGTGGAATGTTATCTGGGCTTAGTGGTGAACTGAAATTATGAATATCTAGGGAAAGAAGACCCTATTCTGGTGGAGGGGATTGTTTTTTTGGTTTACTACTAAACCCGAATCGTGACTCAAACTTGAATCTTGGTAATGCAAAATATGGGATTCATTATAGTTGGAATCGCCGATGACAAATCTCGAATCTACGGAGAGATAACTCAAATCTTGAACATAATCGTGAATCAAACCTACTGATTCTTTGGAACTGGAACTGGAATTGCCAATGAATCTTTGAACTGACTCGCTTGGCTCTACATGAAGCAAACCCAGGGGGATTTATCTACAATTGCAATGTTTACTCTTAAAGTTGTTGAGTAGAATTCCAAGGGCTCATCATCACTCGAGCTAGAGTAGTTGACGAAGAGTCTTCAATCCACATGACAAAATTCCTGGGATTCTTTGGAATCACTTTCAGACATTGTTTGAAGACGAATGTTGAATCTCTTGAATGAAATTCGGTTGAAGAAATAGAACGTCAATCAAAGAGAGTTTGAAGAAAAACAAATAGATCGGATGAAGACCTTGCAGTTTCAAAGAATGAGGCTTATTGAGTTCTTAGAGGATGAGGAAAAAGGAATTATTTTGGTTTAGGACAGGATTTTTTCTTTTAGTTTTATAAGATTTTAGAACCGAATTGTATCTTAAATTTTGATACAAAGTTAGTTATCCATGTGACTGCTTAGCTAGAACTCCTGTTTAAGGAGCGGAAAAAATATGTTCAACAAACTCCAGTATATACTCCAGCCATTTTGAATTCTAATTACTCAGGGTACGTAAAAAATATAAATAGATGAAACCTGTTTAAATAATAGGAAATTCTCAAAAACCCACCTTTATAGCTGCCAAATACCATTTACTACAAAAGCTTTTATCTTTTGTACAAAAACTCATATTTCAAAATTATATATCTATTTACTCACTTTTTAATATCAAAATATCCAAAAAATTTATTTTTATGCATTTTTAGTTTCAATTATACTCTTATTTTATCCTTTTATGTCATTATAAAGGTGTACAGATGGAGGAGAGAGAAAGTTCATTATTTTTTTATTTTAAACTTTAAATTATTATATCTCTTAAACTTAAAATCATATTTTTAAAATTTTTATATATTTGAAAAGCATTCGTTGAGATCTTCGAGATGAGATCAGTTAACAATATTTTTATGATAAAATAAAAATAAAAATTATTACGAATTTTTTGTAAAAATATTTTTGTAAGTATTTTTTAATATCATATTTCGACAAAGTTTATATACTTAGAAAGAACTAGTTAAGATCTTCACTTTTTATTTTGATGTTTTTTGTTTTTGAAGCATAAAAATTCAAATTTGGATATAAATTAGTTAAAAATGTTCTAAAACGTAGATTTCTATTTTAAAAATGCAAAAATATTTTTGCACTTTTATTGTCAAAGTAGTAGTATGTTTATTTGTGCAAAAATATTTTTGTAAATGTAAAAATATTACAAAAATATTCTTGCATACATTTTTTAGTAATAAATTTTGACAAAATTTATATATTTAGAAAGTATTCGTCGAGATCTTAACTTCTTCTTTTGCTATTGCCTGATTTTGAAGTATGAAAATTTGTATTTTGTTCTAATTTAGATAAAAAAAATAACTAGTTAAAAATATAGTTTTATGCTTGTAAATCTTTTTTTTTTAGAAAAAAATATTGTTGACTGGTCTCATGTCGAAGATCTCAATGACTGCTTTCTAAATATATAAATTTTTTTAAAAATTGATTTGAATTTTTAAAATTATGACATTTTTTATGTTAAAAAATAAAATAAAAATAGTTAGTTAGAGGGCAGATATGTCTTTATACCTTATTTTAGAGTTTTTGGCTATTTTGAATTGTTTGTGCAGGTTTTGGATCAAAATATTATTAAAAGTTGTTTTTGGTCATTATCTCATAATAAACAGAAAATCTATTTCTCTTGCATGAGTCAAAAGACTCAGAACTCAAAGCATTGACAATCAAACTTTGGCTCTCCAACCCGATACAATCTCTCCTCTCCCTTTCAATCTCCTGTCAGTCTCTCTCCACTCTCTTCTTTCTCTCTCCTCTCTCCTGATGCAGTTCAAAGGATCCAAGCAGTAAACAGTTTGAAGTAGTTGTTTTCTCTAATTTAAATTAGAGAGGGATGGATATTTTCACCCAACATATTTGTATACTGATTACTCCTGACTATGGGGTGTACGTGGAGATGATTCATATGTTTTTTTTTTCTTTTTTCTTTTTTTCTTGAAGATCTTTTAGGTCTTCTTTAATGAAAATCAAATCAAATCGTTCTACAATTTTTAAGAACGTCAAAAGTTAGTTGAAAAGTACTAGTAAAATATATGGTTCCAAAACTTTAAAATTTCAATCATTTTGTGATGGGATTAAAACTTACATCTCAATTGTGATGCACCTACGTAAAAGACTGCAGCATCATATAGTCGACTAAATGGCTTGAATCATGGTGCCCATCCAAGTGCATGCCAATCTATCGAATGGGTGGTCCAGATGATGCTGCAGTCTTTGACGTAGGTGCATCTCAATTGAGATGTAAAGTATTTGGAGTTGAATCAACAATTATTTGGACAAGAAACCCATCTCCACCATAACATCTCTTTAACTAATAATGTAACACCTCAAATTTAGAATTAAGGTGTAATCCACTAAAGTCAAAACCACTAAAGTCAAATCAACTCTTCATATTGAGTCAACATCTAGGTTGACCCGGTCAACTAGGTATGACTTGGTCAATTCTAAGTCAAATTCCTCATTAATTAATAACGGGTAATCGATCCAACCTTTTTGATAAAATTAAGTCTGATTTCACGATTTTCCACAAAAGAAACCACACGTCGGAATCAAGTGGGATTTTAATCACTGTGCAAGAGTACTTCAAACCCTCATATATATATATATATATATATATATATTCCCTGGATCGTGAGGAATTTAAACAATTAAGGGTTTGAACCCTCATAATGTGAGTAATTATGCAAGTCGTGAAGGTTCAAACCCTCATAATTTTATGTCGTTTGGATACAGTTAGCTCTCCTACGACCATCGTGATCCGATTAGCACCCAAACCTTCGATCACCCAACCGGCCATCTTGGTTGCAGCTTGTTGATGGTGCTACAGTCTGTTGGGTATTGTAGATAGAGTCTACTTGAAAATCCACAATTTACAGTAATAAAATCAAAAATCTTTTCTATTGCATGCAATTAATCACTTACTTCGTCTTATCAATCAAATTGAAACAAAAACAACTTTTTGGTAAGATTAATGATTTGTGCCGTTTATTGATAATAAATATTAATAGGGAACGACGGTTCAGTCTCATTTGATAGGGATTAAGACCGGTCAGTCCCAACAATAAAATTTATTACACTTTAGTCCAAAAATCACCGGAATCACATGCACGCTTTTTAATGGACTAAAATACCCTCGCGGTTAATAAATCGCACGCTAACAATTTAAAGTACATCCACTACAGTAAAGAGACAATATAAAAAAGTTTTGAACATTGAAAAAGTTTTTTTCGACTACTGTGAACTTAAATAAACATTTATATGTATGCAAAACACAATTTGCTTAAAATTACATGTATGCAATAAATCTAGAAACACTTAAAAGTATGCAAAATGTGTTTTGTAATTCAACAACCAATATAAAAATACGACCACTACAATAAAGAGAGACAATAGAAAAAAGTTTTGAACTTCGAAAAAGTCCATTTTTGACTACTGTGAACTTAAATAAACATTTACATGTATGCAAAACACAATTTGTATAGAATTACATGTATGCAATAAATTTGAAAATACTTAAAGGGTATGCAAAATGTGTTTTGCAAACATTTACATGTATGCAAAACATAATTTGCAAACATTTACTTGTATACAAAACACAATTTGTAAATTGTAATTATTATCTCTATGCATTTTAAACCTGTGCAAATTACAATTTGCACAGATTGTAATTTGCACATGCAAAAATAAAATTGCATGAAGGAAAGAATGTTGAAACCAGAATCAGTAAAATTTCAGTTACAATACATTTGCAAATTGTGATGAAGGTTTGATTCAATTCCAAACTACTCTATTACCTACAAACAAATTAAACAAATCAATTCTAGATTTCATAATAACAAAAAAAAAGCAACCTTAAGTTTTTAGGAGACAGATAAGGATTCAGAATTACAAACTAGTTTCTTTTACGGACATTATGGTTGTACTTAATTAATATTGCTGTGAATATTTGCGGATATCCACCACCTACACTAATGGCATCGAATTCTTTTAGGGACATTATGGTTGAGTCCTACGAAAGAATACTTGTTAGAATAGTTGGCATCGAATTCTATAAACTGTATTCATCTTTAAATTGCAATTCAATTCAAGAAAAAATTTACAGTGGGATCCTACAAATTTCTTAAAAAGTGTGAATATTTGCAGTCAATTTAAAATTACAAATATTCACACTTTTTTTACCCAAGTTTTTAGGAGTCCCTTGCAAATGTATCTGTTTTATTATATTATAGTAGAACTCTCTAGCCGGAGGCTCTGCTGTAACGACACGTGGCAATATTATACAAAGCCACGTAGGATAATCCATAACTAACGTTCCAAAATGGTGTCTCCAAAACGTTTTTGTGACCACTGGTTAATTCTCTCAATTTCCAGTGTCCACCTTAGTCACTAATCAAGACGACTCTCCTGCAACCAACACGACTCTCCTTCACTATGATCTAAAACCAACACTTTAAAAAGTGATGAGAATAGTCTCACATGGGATATGAGAGCCTAGCAAACCTAATATACAATGATCCTGTGTCACACCACTCATTGTCAATTGGTTTTGAGTTGGATGCCCACAAATTTAATATGGTATTAGAGCACATGCCCAGACGTGATAGGCCCAACAGACACACGTGCTCTCCGTCACTTAAAAAGAATTCCACGTATTAGGCGCAAGTGAAGCGTGAAGGAGTGTGATGAGAATAGTCCCACGTTGGATATAAGAGTCTAACAAACCCAATATATAATGATCTTTTTAGCACAAACACTTTCATTCACCTGTTGGTTAGAATTAAATCAATGGTAACGAATGATATTAGAAAATTAGATAATTTACGGTAAAGAAGAACTCATCACCACAGACATCTTATTTTCTTTAACAAAGGTTCAGATCGAATATATCTATGGAACTTTCTTCATTTACAAGTCCAAGCATTCTGGAATTTTTTACTCCAAGTAAGTTGCCTGCAAAGTTATATATATATATAATATTGATATAGATATGATGTAGATCAGTAGATCATCATATTTGAAAATAATACATATTCAAGAACTTTTAAACCCCTCAAATTTTAGAGATGTTTCTTGACATAAATACTGATAAATTGTTTTATGAGGTTAGAAGTTATATAATCGGCTAATAAGAAACAAAAATAATCTATATATACTTAAGTAAGTTTAATAACTAACAATATTCTCATAGAATATTATATATTTTTGAAAGAAAATTTATAGTAGTAATAGCAAATAGCAGTAGTTATTTATAAATAATAGTAACTTAATGATACAATTAAGTTTGTGATTCAATATTTATTTTGAAGTCAATATAGCAGAACACCCTTTGATCCAGAAAATTGAGGTTTAGACCATTATATAGTAATAAATTAGTATTTAGTATTTGACAATTTTAAAATATGTGTTTCATCCTAAATGGTAGTTAGTCAAACGTTTGTATTGTAAGTGACAATAATAGCCTTATTTTTGTAACTAAACCAAATATTCTCCACTACAATTCCTATTTTTTCTCTCATATTCTCTTAACCGAACAAAATATTCTTTTACTACAATTTTTAATTTTTCTTCATTTTGTAAAATTATATATTAAAACTAGATGGACGCTTCGGATGTCATCGAAATTCGAAAAATATTAAAACTAGGGACTGAGATTTATATCACGTGGATAATAATAATACGCGTGTAAATCAGTATAAAAATTTGTAATAACTTGTCCACAATAATTATGAAGAAGAGATAAGGATGATTAGAATTCCTAAAAGTAAGGAATTTATAGCTATTACATTGATTTTTTAAACTGTTTCAGAAGTGTTGAGACAGTTACAAAAGGGTAATAAAGGAAATTTAACTTATAGAGAATGGTTCACGGTGAACTAAATCAATATTTTTAAAAGTTTAAAAGACTAACACCTATTTTTTAAAATGATAATGAGATCTTTTGTGTATTTTAAAAATATTAAATATTAAACACTAATTATTTTTTCTTCGCAGAGTTTTTAACCAATTTTATGTTGAACTAATCCAAGCACTACCGATAGCATTATCCATTACAAAATCCCTTGTTTTTTTTTCAAACCATTTAACATGGAAATGATAACGTTCGTAATTCGTAGATAAAAATGACACAGCTTGTTTTAACGGCACCCAAAAATCTACAATTTCCAAGAACCATAAACATCAAATTGTTTCGGAATCATAGTTAAAGAATTTAGAGTGAGAAAATCAAGAAGAGATTTTCAATTTCCATCAACACTATGTAAAAACAATTAAAGTTACAACATTACAGCTCTTCCTCGTCGTCTTCTTCATATTTTGATATCAAAAAGCTAGATTGAAGAAGCAAATTAATTTGTAGCCGTTAGATGATGATCTCTTTACTTATCACCAATTTCTTGTTCTGAATCATAGACTTCTTACAATGAGCAATTGCTCCTTGAATTGCACTCTGTAGTTCTTCCATTGATGACGAATTCGAACTGTAAAGACTGCTTCCATTAGTACTTTCAGTAGTACTAATCACACGGCTTGGCGAAGATCTCATCGAAGATGGGCAACTTGAAACACAGTTTCTTCTTCTTCGGTATCGAAGATTTTCTGAAAATGATTGAGATAACCCACGATTTAGTTCTTTCCCTGAATTCAAAACCCTAGATTGCTGTTGCTGCTGTTGTTTATTCTGTGATAATTTCTCATAAAATGGCTTCACTTTCTTCAAATACTTCCTCATCATTTCCTTTGCAGATTGACTCATTCGCTTCACAGAATTAGATCCCTGAAAATTCTCCTGATCTACTCTGTTTTTAGTACTATCTTTTCGAAACACATTGGAGAATCGTTTAAACACATTGGGGGGTTTCTTGATCTGTGGGTTTTGGGAATTCAGAAGATGATAGTTACTAGAAAAATTGCTGAATCGTTTAAACCCGTCTTCCTCTGCGACTGAACTAGATCGAGATGAATCGCATGACTCTGTTAGTAAGAACAGATCGTTGGAGCTGCCGGTGGAGTCACGAGAAGTGGTTGTAGAGGAAGTGGTGGAGGAGGAGGAGGAGAGAGAAAGTGAGAGGGTTTGAACCATGGAGAGACGAGGAGAGAGATGGAGAGGGAGGATTTGACCTTTGAAGAAGAGTTCATCAGCTGGACAGAAATGAGCAGAAGAGGATTTGTGGGGAGATAGAGAAATTGAGAATTCGAAATCTGAGGAAGAAGATGAAGATAACGAAAGAGAATGAGATGGAGATGCTGGAAGTGTTTTAGATCTTCCATCTTTTGATCTTGTTTTCCTCATGTATGTTTCTTTCTCTCTACATTATATTTCCAAAACTTAAAGAGAAAAAGTGAGGAGACAGTGAAGATGGTGAAAAGTTTGGACTTTGGACCTTGGAATTTTAAAAGTTCTGTTTTAAACTTCGAAACGGCTGCTAGTTTTTTGAGTGGTGGGCCACATGGAGCCTGGATTTCTGTATTCCTGACAGTTTAGTTGCTACCGCTTTGGAAAAAGTTGTGGGCCCACTTCTGAATATTTAGCCGTTAGATTTGGTTGTTATTCTGTTCCCAAAGGCTTATAAAAATTAAAAAATTATAAGACTTCTAACCTTGATATCCATTGTGGACGAATGATAAAATGAATTGTTCAATCACGAGTTACCATTTTTAAAATTAGCTGAGATTTGGTGATGAGAATTGAGAACATTATCGTCAGTCAAAGTCAACCATTTAATCATCTACCTTACAATCAAATATATTTGATTCTACACTAAAGACGATATAAAAGAATCCTTACTCATATATATATATATATATATATAGGCTATTCAAAAAAAAATTGCAACCATTTTGTTTTGTGATTCTATATTTATCAAATTTTGGTTAAAAATTAATGATAAAATACTTAATTTCTAAAGTATAGAATTTTAATCAACTTTCAATTAAAAGTTTTAAAATAATGTAATTCTTAGGTGAAGATGATACCAGTACTTCAATCATCTCTATGTGGCGTCTCCAGTAGTAAACTGCGTGCAATGATAAATTGGGTGAGTTTTTATTTTTTGGTAGTTGGGTTATTGGGTGTTAATGCATACAAAATGGGGTGCAAGTCAAATTTCCAAATGCTAAATAAACACATAAACAAATGAGCAAAGGACTGAATCTAATGGCTACAAATTATATATATATATATATAATTGACAGTTGATTAAAATTCTATACTTTAGAAATTAAGTATTTTATCATTAATTTTTAACCAAAATTTGATAAATATAGAATCACAAAACAAACAAGGAGTTATATAGCCCCTTCTATAACCCTCATTTGTGGGGTCCATATGTAATGTATCGAGAAATTAATTTTTAGAAAGGAGGTTCTCATTGTTGGGGTTATGCCCTAAAAACAATGTTTACGACATTTATGAGTTTAATAAATAGTTTATTAATTCTGTTTAACATGTATATATAGTGAGTATAATATAACAAAATGAATTAATTGTATGAAGTATGTTCATACAAGGAGAAGTTTAATTCATTAATATTGGTTCGTAGTCTATTCTAAGACTGTACACAAAGGATGATTGTGTTATATAATGTGATGTATCTCCATCACAGGAGTGTTGACTCCTAGTCCAATGTTTTGATGTAATTAAATTATATTAAACATGTCAAATGATGATTATTATTATTTAGTGTCAGTTAATAATAAATAATCATCAAAATTACTGTTATAGTAATTGGTCCTTAATCCTAAGAATTAACATATAATTTACATCAGAGTATAGTGACCGTTTTGTTTTGCTAATCAGTGAGGTCAGAAACGAAAACGCGATCCAATATTCTGAGTAAGATAGATAGTCATTTATTCTATAGTAGGAGTAAATTAGTTCAATAAGGAGTCCACATGAAATGACGTTCACCTGAATCACCTTGTAGGTTCTGATGATCTAGACTGGCCAGTAGTCTCCTAAATTATTTGAGAGATTTATTAGATCACTATGAACTATTGCATGGGTGATGGTCAGGATTAAAATATGTAATTCACCCTAGGCACACTTTTAGATTGACATTTACATCCTTCTTAAATTTTTTTTTTGAATGAGCTGTTAACTTGGGACATTTTTTATTGACTGCTCCGATGCTTCTGTTTTAATTTCCGTTCCACACTCTAGTTACTTAGACGTGCTTAACATGCAGTTTAAGTGCATCGACCATTGCAATTTTCTGTTATTGATTTCATTATTGTGCTATTAGTCTCTCCTTTTCTATCTCTCATACCTAATCATCACAAAATTATTCTTTCTCTAAAGTTATAATTTAACTCTTACTGCAATTCCTATAATTTATATAATTTCATTCATATAATTTAACTCTTACTATAATTTTTAATTATTCTTATTTTTAAAAATAGGGATTATAGTTCTTTATTTAAAATCTAATGTATATTGTAGTGTATATTATTTCATCTTTTTCAAAAGACGTTACCCGTACGTAGCACGGGTTTACAAAACTTGTAGTATAGTATAAATAGATAGCATGGCAATGAGTCCCTCCACCCACCCTCCCCTTCTCATAAACATTAGCCTAATGACTAATGTTAAGTGTGCGAGTTCATTTCATTTGTAAATAGCAACTTCTCTTCGTCAGCATAATGAGCTACTTGAATCTTCTTTACTATATTAGGTTTTTCTTTTTATAGTTAATTTACGCATTTTTAAAAGACAACACAATTCTAATTATTTGTATGTGTTAAAGTTTATTATATCTCAAATTTCTAATAATATATCCATCCATACACATTAATTTGAGAAGGTCCAAAATACCCCTTAAAAGGAGCAAATTTTTTTTTCATAGTCAAAAAGAAACAATTTTCATGCCTCACAAATAAATGGGTTAGAAATTTCCAAACATATTTTTATGTGTTCCGTCTATCCTATTTCTCAAATTTGATTATTTCACATCTCAACTACAATAATTATTTGTTCATGCACGTGTTAAAGTTTATCATATCTCAAATTTATATTATTATTAGTGAGGTTTGGAAAGGACTGGCCATGCGGGTCCCTTCACGTGTAGGATATGTCCAACATATTTTGAAAGGAACAATTTTCATGCCTCACAAACAAATGGGTAGGATATGTCCAACATATTTTTATATGTTCCGCACATCTTATACTTACATTTGGCTTACATATATTGTAGGTTTTGCACGAAAATTATTCAAGGGCTAATTTTGTGATAATATAATCTTTTTAGATCTTCTTATAATATTGTAGTTCAAAATTAGTTTTTAGATCGTCTTTATATGAGCAAACAAATATATGTAAAAATAAAAATCAACTTAAGATATATATATATATATATTATAAGAAACGAACGGAGCACACATGCACAAAGCTTGTCCTCTATAAAGCTTATACATTCTCTAGTAAATGACAGGATTGGGTTTTGAAACATGCGTTAAAGTTTATTATATCTCAAATCTTGGGAAAATGCTACAAGCACCTTGGATTTGCACCTTTGCTAATACCTCTTATTATTTTATTCAAATTAGACCAAAATTAGACCCACGTTAGACTACATTAGACTCAAATTAGACCTAAATTAGACCTCGGGTATGATTTTGTGTGCAAATCCGGGGTGCCTGTAGCATTACCCCAAATCTTGACTATTATTAGAGCATTGAAACGATTGATCATGCAAGTACCTTCACGTGTATTCATTCGTACCCACCAATTTAATTGAGAATTGAAGGTCCAAAATACCCCTAAAAAGAAACAATTTGCATGCCTCACAAACAAATGGTTTGATATTTCCACACATATGTTTATACTAGGTATATCGCGCTGTCTCCGGCACGGCTTAATACCTCGTAATTCACCACCACGTAGAGATTTTATGGTATTTCAGTTATTTAACTCGTAGAAATTAATTGTCCATTCTTTCCACACGCGCTTCGTGCGCGTTGCTCCCATGCACGCTTCGCGCACACCCACACACACGCTCTTGGATCCACTCCACGCGACTCTACCGTCAAGTGTAAATTATTAGATGTAAACAAAGATTATTTTAGTCATTTCTATAATAAAGTTGTTAAAATGGTATAAGGGTGTTAAAAAAAATGAAGTTATTTTGATCATTTACTACCGCTGGACACATTTGGTATTTTTGGAAGCTTAAGAGCGTTTTGTCTTTGACACAAATTATTTGTGTTGAAAGTGGACAAACTTGCTCTGTCCAGAATTGTATTATAGATGTTCGGACCATCTTATTATCAAATTTGAGATTGTTTCACATCTCAACTATAATAAATTAATTTTTGTTTATGTTCGTGTTAAAGTTTATTATATCTCAAATCTCTACAATTAGTAGTGAGGTTTGGAAACGACTGACCATGCATGCAGGTGCCTTTACGTGTATCCATCTATAGTTCTATACCCACCAATTTGAGAAGGTCCAAAATAACCCTTAACAGAAAACGATTTTCATAACTGTCTGAGGTGGAAATAACATTCAAAGGAGTTCATGCCACATGGTGAGTTGGATGATGTGGGTAAGGGATAAATAAGGGATAGCATTGTTAACTGAGGGGTAAAAATGTTATGAGGATGCAGATCAAGTTGGTTTCAGACCATGGAGCACGTGTGTGAAGATGTTGGAAGCTATTGTTATAAGGTGGATCTTGTGGGTCCAGCCGAATAGTCCATCTAGACTAGATGTTTTAACTATTTAGTAGTTTTTTTAATTTTTATTTTATTATGTTAAAGAGCCTTAGTAGGTTTTTAATTCTTACGAACAGAGTTTGATTAGGAAAGGTTGCTAACTAGAATGGTAAGCTAAATAATGCCTCTAGTCTTGTAATTCTTAGCTTTGAGCTCACTTTTAAATATTGGAGAATTGACTTTGCCATAGTTATTATTTGATATATTGAATGATTTATTTATCGGAGTAAATTCTCCACGCGCATAGTTCTATATTTGCGGTTACTAACTCAGGGGACAAGCATGAAAAAAAAACTTATGATCGAAACCGATCAAATCCCTTTATCTAATTTATTTTATTTTTTTGGGTAGAAGTGGGACTGTTGCTCAGATTACATGGCTTAGAAACACCTCAAGTATTGGGTGAGAAATGAGTATATAACTGGCACATACATACTAATGTTCAAAAGAAGTCGCCCATAATAGCGAAGAGAACACCCCAAACGGGTACCTACACATACATATATATAGACTCAATGGAAATACCACAATCAAGGAGTTTCGAACCCAAGACTTCCAAATTAAAAGGAGGGATGCTAACCAACTGAGTAAACAGTTGTTTTCTAGTTTAATAATTCTCTTGTATTTTAATGATCACTTCCAGTTCATGTAATTTTTTTTCTCTAGTCAAGTACGTATCTTTCTTTACATTAAATTCTAGTCTTTGTTTGTTACTTAAATCATCATTCAATTAAATTTGCCATCTTAAATTATCTTTAATTTTCATGCCTCAAACAAATAAGTACCATATTTCCAAACTTATTTTTATATGTTACGAACGAAAATTATTCAAGGGCTAATTTTGTGTCTTCTTATAACGTAGAAGATTAAAATCAATCTTTGAAAACCCGACCATGTTAGTGGTAGCTGAGTAGGGACCGGAAATTTTGAAGATTTCGGTCCGGTTTGATATAAACCGGTTCGAATTTAGGAACCGGCGGTTTTTCATCAACCGGTGGTTTAACCGTTGGACCGATGGTTTCGGTTCATCTGAAAACCGTTTCGCGCGTCAAACAACCAAGTTGCAGGTTTGCACCATAGAGAGGGAGAGAGAGAGTTTATTATTTGGCTTCCTTTTTTCCTGAAAAAAATTGAGGGAGGAGAAAGTGAAGATCTCTGCACCTCCAAACTCCATCTCCTTTAGATCAGATCTAAGAATTAAAACTTCCACACTTCGCTTCCTCTCTTTCTCATTTCTTCTTCTTCCTCACACACCATTAAATATAGATCCAACTAGATTAAGAGGTCCAATGGCGTGAAGATCAATTTGATTGATGAATCTCATCTGTTAAACACGAATTAGATTTGAGATTTTTTGTTCTACGAGTTGAAGATGTGAGATGTTAAATGACGTACAAGCACTTTGAGCTCCACCCAAACCAAAAGATGTCTCTCCTACCCTACTTTACAGAAAGTGATAAATAATAATCTCATCTGTTCAAAGTGTGTGATGTTACAGAAATTGATTTACAAAGTGTTTAAAATTTAATTAATAAAGATCAAATTAATTTTAAATGGCTTAATAAATAATATATTACTTAATAAATAGAAATCGGTTTAATCGGTTCGAACCATGGTCCAACCGGGGTTAAACCAATTTAAAAAATTTTGGTTCGATCATCGGTCCGGTTTTAATAACATTAGTTGGAACCGACCAAATGCACAAGCATAGGTGGTATGGTCAGTCCCACTCCCACATCAATTGAAACCCCCTCGGTAACACTGGATGGTCTAGCATGACACCAGAAAAGGTGTCGACACCAAGCCTCTTCAATTCAAAAAGGGCCCATCGTTTACGATCCAAGGGCTGAAATTTGGTTGGAGTGTTCTCCTCACCGTGTAGATCATCTTCACAAAAAAATCATCCATTCTAAAACTTCTTACCTCTTCAAAAATTGATTGAAAATTAATGGTGAGAAAATAAACGGTGAAAAAAAGAGTCAATTTTTAATGAGATTAGAAGTTTTAGAATGTTATGAGTTTTTATAAGAGTGATCTACATGGTGTGGAGAACACCATCACCAAATTTTAGCCCTTGGATCGTGAAGGTCGATGGTTGGACCCTTTTTAGATAAAAAAGGTTTGGTGTCGACAACTTTTTTTTTGTGCCGCTAGCACGGTCCATAACACTATAGGAGGGGAAAGTTAGTGGGTCCCACCTTACCACATAAGCACAGTGTGTAAAAAACGGTCCGTTATAACGGTAACACTCATATGCCGTTACATTATTTCACTATAATGCCGTTATATTATTATGGTCGTTTTTTACCGTTATAATGGTTATGACAACCGTTATTTTATTTTAAAAAACGAAAAATAACATAAAAAATTATTTTAGCATATTAACCTTTTTTTTTAAATTTAAAAACTGTTATTTTATGTTATGATGGCCCTTATTTTCTTTTATTATGGTATTTTTTTATTTTGCAAAAATATTTGTTTTGGGTTAAAAACGTTATAACGACCGTTATAACGGTAACGGCATCCTACCGTTACACCATTCTAATGGCGGGTCTAAAAATCATTATTGGACTGGAAGCGGTTGGTTGACTCTTTTAAGTCGCCACTCGTCACCAACTCATATAGTGGGGTTTGAGGTTTTTGACTTAATGTAAGGTGGGTTAACAAACTTCCACTCCGTCTTATGGGATGATGTATTTGACCGTCAAATAAAAAAAAATTCACTTGACCGTCAAATCTTTATCACTCGTGTATTGGGGTTTCTTAACCCACGTTATATGTTGGTCAAAGAAGTCAGACTTATATTATAATTTACTGGCTAGGGACTAAGGACAAGTATTATGGTAGCCCTCAATAATTGGTTGTTCAACCCTCAAATGGTTGTTGTAGGGACTAGGGACATGCAAGTACTAAGGCCAATCCGGGGTTGCCCGGATGGTTAAGGCGTCCCCTCCCATTAGGGAGGTCTTGAGTTCGAGCCTTGCTAGGGTGCCTAGCAAGGTTCTACTCATGTAATGTGGTGTAACCATAAAAAAAAAAAAAAAAAAAAAAA
>MVGT01001374.1:221406-275082 GCA_002174775.1 Macleaya cordata
TAATGTGAACATACAATTTTAAGTTGAGTTGGCAATGAAATGGAATGCTATTGGTGGAATGGAAAGACACTAGTGTGAAAAACGAGGACATTGTGAAGTTGAATGTCTAATTCTTTCAAATTCTAGACATTCAACTTCACAATGTCCTCGTTTTTCACATCCATTCCACCAATAGTATTTCATTCCACTGCCAACTCAGTTTAAAAGTGTGTCTTCACATTAATATTTGAGGAGTTTTTTTTTGAGAAATGTGTATTTTTCCTATGTGGCAGTCTTATTTTACCACATCCACATTGCATTGGAGATGCTCTAAGGCCAAATTGCCATATTTTGAGGCAGCGATAGGTGGGGTGAAAGGCGACAAAGGAAGCGAGGGCGATAGTCCCTCTAGGTCACCCCTATTTTTTGGTTTTAAAAAAAAAAATTGTACGAAGTTTGTGTATGTTTCAAAACACCAAGCGTGTGAGGCCCACTTGAATACGATCCAATAACTGATATTTGGTGAGGTTCTTCTTCTTACCATGTAGATCATTGATACGTGCAAATCTATGCACGTACTTAGAGAAAAATAACCCTATCAAGCATCCAATAGGGGTCTCCCACACTCCCGAGTCCCGCCTAAACATTTTTTTTAGGAAAAAAAATGGTGTGTTGCCATTTAATTCTTCTCCCGCCCAGCAACCCTTTTCTCAAACCCTCTTTTCCTCATTTTTCGTCCTTTGAATTGAGGCTGGGGGATCCATCTCTATAAGTTCATCTCGGCCCCAAATCTCAGTGACGACCCTATTAGCAATTTAGCATTGGGTTTTTTCAAACCGCAAAAAATAGGGTTGGCTTGGATAACTCGCAACCCAATATGCCAATCTGTCTAAACAAGCATTCATTAGGGTACTAAAAAAATTTATTTAATATAAACAAAATTTGATACTTCTTACTTAAATCTTCTTAACTTTTAATTCTATTTGTTCTCTATCTTAACTGAAATCTTTTTCAATCCCATTTGTTTTATCTTAATTATATTTGATTTAACAAAAATCAAAGAATTAGAGAAACTTAATATAAGATTGATTTTGGATCAACCCCATCTTAGAAGCAGTTCACCCCATTTCAACTTTTAAAATTTAGGTAAAATTTTGGGCTTATAATATAACAGTTTACCCCAACATTAATAAGGATGCATTAACGTGTAACATATTTCAGTTCAGAATACAAGGAATAAAAAATCATCCTCTTTATGCAAGAAATTTTATGTTCCACTACACCATCTAATTAATATGTTCGAAAAATGAAGGTAAGAGAAAAGAGGAAAATCCATCCAACTTCTATCTAATGCAGATGATAAAATGAATTAACTTGCTGCACTTATGCCAAACTTAATTACTGTGATTTATTTAACAACTTAAGATTGGGCATGTCCTCGTCCTATTAACCTTTAGTGCAGATTCTATTGTAATTTCTCTTTCTGATTATGTTGTTGTGAACTGCTTATATCAAAATCTTGAAGTAGTATTCATGAAAATCTAATGCAGAAGATTCTAAGGAGTTTCAAGATGAAAAAAATTAGAGGACCTAAAATTAATAAATTTACATTATCTGCTTCAATATCATTAAACCCAAATCTAAATCCTCAATTAATTTTTATTTGTTAAAAAAAGAAAAACAGAATGGTGAGTCATCATCACGATTTTCTTAAAAAAAAAAATATCCCTATAGAAGACCACCCCTGGATAGACGCAGTTTACCCCCAACGGTGGGGGAAACTGCATTTTTCTGAGGGTGGATCCATAACTACCCTTAATATAACTAAGATTATTAGAGTTAGGTTTAGGGTCACAAGGGTTAGGACTATGGTTGATCGATAAACTGCCAACCCGAATCCTTATTAACCTAACTCTAACATGTGGCCATGTCTGACACTACAAAAATAACAGGCATTTGCTACGGGTATTTGTGACGGCATATGGAAACCGTAGCAGATACCTATCATTTGCTACGGCTTTTTGTTGTGCCGTAGCAAAAGCCAGCTTGTTGATACGGATTTTGGTCCGTTTGCTACGGCCAGTGGCGTCGCAAATAACGTTACAACTTTCGCGCACATCTTCAGGATCGAGAGGCCTATAGTGACGACCTTTAGGCCGTAGGAAATAAATGCTTAAATGCTACGGATTGTAATAGTTTGGCCGTAACAATTGGGGGAAATATTTTACGCAGCGCGGGATCATCTCAATTTTGAGGCGCGAAAATTTGCGCGCAAAGATTTTTAGGGCTAGCTACGGCTGGGTCCGTCTCAAAAGCCCTAACTAGAAAGAAGAAAAAATTAAAAAAAGACACGAAACTCCCTAAAAAAAATCACTCGGTCTCTCCCTCTGGTTCATCGTCTCTCTTTCTCTCTTGGTAAGCTCTCGATCTCTTGGTAAGCTCTCTGGTTCTCTCTCCCTCTCTCTATAGTTCTCTCCCTTTCTCTCTCTCTCGTTCTTTCTATCAGTAATCTGCTAGAATTCATAAAATTTAGGTGGTTAAAATTTTTAGGGTTTGGGGATCGAAGAAGAGCAAAAAGAGGGAGGAGCGGCTCTTCCTCGCCATTTCCAGATCTGCAGGTAATGCTTCGATCTCTCTGGTTCTTTCCCCCTCTCTCTAGTTCTCTCCCTCTCTCTGTCGTTCTCTCTCTGGTTATCTAAGAGTTATGGCTTCAATTTTTCAGGGTTTTGGGATCGAAGAAGAGGAAAAAGAGGGAGGAGCGGCTCTGCTCTGCTCGTCTTCCTCGCCATTTCCAGTGGCTGATACTTGCTCGTGTGCAGCTTCTTGACAAAGGTCGATTTCTCTCTCTAACCCAATTCCATCTCAACGCAGCTCTCTTGCTCATCTTCTTCCTTCTCATTTCTTTTTTTTGATTCACAGAGTAAATAACCCTATTGCTTATCTTCTCCTCACCAGCTTAAAACCCTAAATTTAGTTCAATTTCAGAGTTAATAACTATAGTATTTTTGCTGTTTTTTTTTTCTATTTCAGATCATATTTGGGGTTTCAATTTGATTTCAGTAAATTTATTTTTTTTCTTAGGTTATAAACTACAACTCCATGTATGGTTATTTCTCAGTCTTTCTATTTTGTCTAATTTTGCTATAGTTTCTTTCAATCTTCCTACTACATTTAATCTATCTTAAGCTAGGTTTTCTTATTTTCTTATTTTTTTTTATCAGATTTTTTAGATATGGTTTTAATAGATGAGAGGCTTTTACAGTTAAGAGGGTTTTAGGGCTCTAACAAATCAGATTTTTGTTTGTACTAATTTTTTTGTATGATCTCAGGTGTTGGATCTAGACAAAATAGTTGGGTTTTGTGCTTTTTTATGTATTTTTGCAGTGCTCTACAATTTTTATTTTTCTGTGTTGTGTTTTGTTTTTTATTTTCTCAATGGTGCTATATTTTTGTTGTTGTAGATATATGTAAAGCTAATCATCATCTATCTCTTAGTTTTTCTCTGTAAATGAACTTCTCTATGTTGTTTATGTTTATCAAAAAGTACCTTTACATCTCTTTTTACCACAAATAGAAGCCACTTAGTCTAGGGTTCTATGCCAAATTACCTGTTTTTTCAACTTGTTTTGAAAATAATCATTTTCGAAAGTTCGAAATAATCATTTTCGAAAGGAGTAGTTAGTTTTCAAAATTGGTCTTTGAAATGGGTTACTTAGGCATAAAACTCTAGAATGTAGCGCTGTAAACCATGAATGGTACAACATACTTAAACTTTCAATCAAGTTTCACAGGGTTACAAGTTTCAAAATTGCTGTTTTTCGGGGATGCGCTGTGAGTTATTTTCTTGTTTTCTTACTAACCTGTGTACAACACTGTGTATCCCAAAACGTGTCTTAATATTCACCAACTCTTAGAATTAGAAGTAGAACTATCTAGCAATTTCTTCTACAATTTTCTGGCCCAAGTACGATTTGTTATCAGAACTAGTAGTGCTGGAAAGAAACTTAAGACTGCTCTACTTTTCCCTGTGACTTGAAGACCTGTTTATGTATTTATTTACCAAGACTTGTCTAACACTTCAAATTATGCTCTAGATCATTCTAGTCTCTAATCTTTGCCGTGCTGAAAACTAATGTAGGGCACATACAACAATCAATTGCTCTTATTGCATCAAATGCAACAGCCATACTGCCTGCATTTTGGGCCCTTCGACAAAAGGTAAGTCAAATTATCACGGGAGATAAACAATTTACAACCTCAAGATGCAAATGATTAAAGATTTCAATATTAGAGATTTCATATTATTAACTCATGAGTAGGGGTGTCAACGGGACGGGTTCCGTTAATATAAAGCGGTTCCGAATCCTTTCAGTTCCTATTCCGGAACTTCAATTGGTGGTTCCGGATCCGGTACCGCTAGGATCCGCGGGTACCCGATACCCATTTTATTTTTTTATTTTTTTCACATAAAACCTATTTGTATTTGTATTTTCGTACTTTATTCAATTATAAAATTTATTTTATTATGAAATTTTTTATATAATAGTCATTGATTTTTTTTAATTAAAAATAGTTTAAAATTTTTAAAAATTATTATATAATAGTAAATTAAACTATAAAATTATAAAATTTATATGGAACCGGGTACCTACGGGTACCCGTTGGGTGGATCCGAAATTAAACATTTCGAAAATGGGTAGATCCGAAATGGATCCGAAATTTATCGGATCCACAAAATGAGGTTCCGGAACTGCAAAAAACGGTTCCGATACCAATTCGGTTCCGGGTATTTTGGTACCCATTAACACCCCAAGATCTGAGTGTCTGACTCTAACCCAGTTTGAAATTTTTTCTATAGTATTATGTTGCATTAAAATTGATGAAAAAACCTCGCACTTAATTAGTGACACTGCCTCGTTCTTTTCTTCAATAATTTCATATTATCGACCAAAAAAAAATGTTAAATTGTTGGATCATTAATAACTTTGAACCGCTATTAAACACCTCTGCCACCATTTGGTAAAATGCCATTTGTGTCATTTTCTTTTAAATTACTTCAAATTTACACTTCACTTGAGTGAGGTTTTATTTTTTTGAAGATAATTTCTTCAACATTCAGGTCACATCAGTTCTTGAATCGTCCCCAAGTAGACCCACTTGCAACTTTATTTCTATTATAAATAATTCTACACAATTTGTCTAAACTTATTTTGTATAATATATAAATACACGTAATGGTAGGTGTTACATTGAGTTGATTTAAATGCTGATTTATTGTGGATGATCTCCACCTAATGAGAGTTCTAAGACATAGTGTCAAAAACGAATAAATGCATTCTTAACAAAGAAAAATTATTAATTTGTATAGTGTGTAGGTTTGTGACGGGGTTAACCAAATGATATGTGGCATAATTTCTCACGGGCGTGTGAGGGGGCGAAGTGAGTTTGTTGGAGGAAAGAAAACTCACATAAAATGCACGAATGGGAGTTAACCAAATAATGCGCCGCCTAATTTACCAACTCGCACGCATGAGAGGGAAAAAATCCACATAATATACGTGAAGGGATTAACAAAATAACACGTCGTATAATTTGTCAACTTATATAGTGAAGGGGCAAAATGAATTTGTTGAAGGAAAACCTTCATAACACGCGTGAAAGAGTTAATAATAAGCCGCATAATTTATCCATGATGCCCATAAGAGTCAAAATGAGTTTGTTCAAAAAAAAAAAATCAACCCATAATAAAGTGTCCTGTACGTTGTTTAGCTTGTTTTTTATAAACTATGTCTTGTAAAGTAGTGCATGTCATTCCACTGGGATTTTGCTATTTCAACTACGAGCTCGTTGTCCATCACGCGCTACGCACGTGATGTCTAAACGCACTACGCGCATTCATTAAACTCGCACGCACTTCGCATGCAACAAACTCAATTTGCCTATTCACACATATTACGCAAGTGTGAATTGACAAATTATCTGGCACGTTATTATTAAAAAAAATAAGATGCTGGTGGTCTCATTTGGAGAGCGTAAATTACATAGCGCGTTATTCGCATGTATTCCTTACGATGGGTTTCTTCCATTTAAAGTATAGGCAGATGTGGTTTAGATGTTGTGATCATCATAAAAATGTGAGCCCTTAGATCAATTCCATATGACCACGTACATTAGCAAGTATAACCCAAGTGTAAACCAATAAATAGGGTATTCGGTGGGCCCACTGACGCGCGTGTGAAGGGAAAATTATGCGGCACGTTATTATTGAAAAAAATAAGATGCAGATGGTCTCATTTGGAGAGCGTAAATTATGTAGCGCGCTATCAAGGGTATTCGCATGTATTCCTTACAAGGGTTTCTTCCGTCTAAAGTATAGGCAGATGTGGTTTAGATGTTGTGATCATCATAAAAATGTGAGCTCTTGGATCAATTCCATATGACCACGTACATTAGTAAGTATAACCCAAGTGTAAATAAATAAATAAGGTATTAGGTAGGTCCACTGATGACTGTGTATATGCGGATGTGATTTAGACGTTGAGCAGATCATCGTAAAAAAAAAGTTTGTCCTTGGATCAATTCCATATGACCAAGTGTAAACAAATAAATAATATGATGGGATATATTCGATATTTCATAAAAAGATGTAAAAAAAAATTGTGAAAGGCATTTTGGAATAACTAAAAAAGGCACGCAACACGACTCATGTATGTTTTATAAGGTTGTTCTCCTTTTTCCTATTTTTGTTTTATAGCCTCCATGGACCGCGCCATAAACCCTAGTTCATCCTATATATAAACCTATTTCATCTCTTGAACTCCTCACTCCTTCCTATTCGTTCCGTGATTTGAAGAAATAAATAGTGGGTCCTACCTTTTATTTTTCAATGAGTCAACAAAATCAAACGTAGGTGCCACTTCAGCTGCTGCAACGGGTGGCTCATCTGTCTCTTATCACATCATCATATCTGCAGAAAAGTTGACTGACATTCTCTCTCTCTCTCTCAGCAAGAAACAAAAAGCCAAAAGAGATAATCACACTACTTACCTGCAAAAACCAAAGCAAGTTAGAAACACATGGGTTTATCCCTTAGGGATTGGGGTTTGACCAGGTAAAAGCAGATCTCTTTAGGATATTAGGACTAGACTAGAAGTCTAGAACCGGTGGGTTCTATATTTAATTTTATTTTTTAATATTTAACATTTTATAAAAAAGATTAAAATTAAAAAAAAAAAATCTAAAATGCTTTCACTTGTTCATTCACTTTATCTCCCACTATGTTGACATATCTAACCAAATTTCCAACCGCACTTTGACACTACCATACTTTTTGACCGATGTTATCTACACTACCGTTTTGCATCGGTTGTGACCTAGCTTAAACTTTTTTTCAATCAACCATAATTGACTAAAATCTTTATTGGGTATAGCCTCTCTTATTTTATATTAAAATATTCTTCACTTTTTTGCACACCCATTATAACCCACTCCACCACGGCACCACTGCATCCACCACCGGCCACCACTAACATTTTTTCTTTCTTTCTTTTCTTCTTGCTTCAAACCCAACCCACCGTCTCCCCACCCCACCCATCCATTACACTGATCGGAGATGACCTGGAATTTTTTTCAGGTCATCTCCTCTCCCTCTCTCTCCCATTCTCTCTAGCCTCTCTCTCCTACTATTCCTCACCTTTTCATTTCAAATCTAGAAAAAAAAATCAGATCTGGATAAAAAAATTCTCTCCATACTGATCACTGTCCCCCTCTCTCTCTCTCTCTCTCTCCCTCTCTCTCACCTTATCCCTTTTCAGATCTGAAAAAAAAATCTGTCCCCACCAATCACTTTCTCCCATATATAAGCTCGGAGATGCAGAGAGGAACAACTCAATTTCTGCTCGTAGAGCCGATGATGAGCCCCAACTATCCTGCTCGTTATCACAGCAACGAGTACCCAAGGACCTGCTCGTAGAGCCGATGACGAGCCCATAAGGCCCTGATCGTAAATCCGATGACGAGCACACAAGGACCTGCTCGTAGATCTGATGATGAGCCCCAATTTCACTCTCTCACTCTCTCACTTTCTCTCATTTATTATTTTAGATTTTCATAAAAAAAATATATATATATATATAAGTGGCACTTCTGGGTCAAGAAAACCCAAAGTAATCAATTAACTTGGTCTGACATGCTTTATTGATAGAAATAGACCCAGAAGTGTGCTCGGTGCCAGTGCCATGAGCATAAACATTTGATGCTCGTTGCCTATGACATGAGCATCTCATGACAGTGCTCATTGGCGGGAAACCGAGCATTAGTGACAATGGTCCTCTCTGCAACTACGAGTATTAGTTATAATGCTCCTTACTGCAACTACGAGCATTAGTTTTTCAGATTTGATTTTTTTTTCTTCCCCTCTTTCTTTCTAACTCCTCCCTCTCTACCTTATCTCTCACCTTTTTGTCTCCATTCTAAAAAAAATTTCAGATCTGGTTTTTTTTCTTCCTCTCTTACTCTCTCTCCTCCATCTTTCTCAATGATCTTTGTGATGGTGGGCGAGGGAGGTGGTGGTGGTGCATTGGGAAGATGATGTTTGACGGTGGTGGTGGTAGTTGTGAAGAGGAAGGGCTTTAGAGAGAGAGATGGCTTTAGATAGAGAAAGGAATTGTGGTAATGGTGTTGGAGAGGTGGTGGTGGCGGTAGTGGTGGATGGGGGTCGGGGAAGGGGAGAGAAAGGCAGAGAAGGAGGAAAGAGGAATTTGGGTTTTTGGTAGTTTTTTTATTAATTTATTAATAATATTATTATTATTTTATGTTTTTTAGGGGTAGAAAGCCCCAAACAAAAGGTGGGATATAAGTGAGATATTTTTATAATTTGAGAGATAGCCCTGATCAAAGGTCACAAGTGATACAAACTGAAGTGGTCCCTAAAGGTTTGATGTCCATTTTTCGATACCCATTTTTACGTTATAATAGCAAAATCAGAAAACGGATTAAATATTGTTATAGGCTGGACCACCCATCTAGAAATTACTCTTAGTAGGCAACGGAGAGATGATGTGGCTCTAATATAATAAGAAAGATTGAAAACGGGGCAGCAGGGGCATTCTTTGAAGGAAAAGCTATTAGAAGCCAATGTAAAAACCCATTTTTCAATGTAAAAAGGAAGGGCAATTAATTCTTCTTAATCTGTGCCCTTTTAAGGCATATGTTAACATGTTAACAAAATTCACATTTAATAAATAATGATAATATTATATTTACAAAAATTTAATTGATTTAAAAGCCTCTAACTTATAAAAAAAAATCATTAAAAAATAATCTTATTGTGGCCTAACGCCACACCTTAACAAGACCCCAATAATATTAATATTCCATCACTTCATCAGATGTGGAGATACATGAAACCCTAAAAATGTATATTGTTGGTCGGTCAAATAGAAAAATCTAGAGATATAGAGAGAGAAAACTGTAAAGCCGCAGCTGTGAAACCATTACCCCTTTCTCTGGGGTATAAGCATCGACCTATAGAGGGATGTGAAGGATGTGACAGGACAGAGACCAGATCTTTTCATGCTAGCTGTCTGTCGTTTTCTTTTGTAAACTAAGATACTTTATTTATTTAAAAATATTAAGGGAAAAATGGTTAATCTATGCATTTCCTACTACCTTAGACATCCTACAGTTGTTAGGTATTCTCATGCCTCGTGATTTGCGCATAAAGCACATCCAATTAGAATAGTTTGAAATGTCTAATTTTTCAGTATCAGTGGTAGTATCAAGTGTGGTTGGGAATTTGGTTTTAAATGTCAACATATTAGGAGATAAAGTTAATGAACAAGTGAAAGCATTTTGGATTTTTTTTTAATTCTAATCTTTTTATAAAATGTTAAATATTAAAAAATAAAATTAAATATAGAACCCACCGGTTCTAGACTTCTAGTCTAGTCCTAATATCCTAAAGAGATCCGGTTTTACCTGGTCAAACCCCAATCCCTAAGGGATAAACCCATGTGTTTCTAACTTGCTTTTGGTTTTTGCAGGTAAGTAGTGTGATTATCTCTTTTGGCCTTTTGTTTCTTGCTGAGAGAGAGAGAGAGAGAGAGAGTGTGTCAGTTAACTCTTCTGCAGATCTGATGATGTGATCAGAGAGAGATGAGCCACCCGTTGCTCCGATTTCTTCAAATCACAGAATGAATAGGAAGGGGTGAGGGGGGTTCAGTTCATGAGATGAAAGAGGTTTTTTTTTTCATATATATAGGATGAACTAGGGTTAATGTAGAGATTAGGCAGCAAAATGGCTATTGACATCTATTTGGAATATATATAAAAGGATGTATGCTAATGCTTTTTCTTTATATAAAATATATATATGACATTAAAAACAAAATTGTGGGACGACCCACCCCTGGGCCGGACACTCTCCCCCCTCCGCCCCAACCTCAACCTCATATAAATATGAAATTAAGAATTAACGATGCCAGGGCCCCCTCAGGTATCAAGGTGGCTCCGCCCCTAGTTCTTCCTCACTAAACATCAGTCAATTTTAAAAATTGTAATTCCATCTTCCATTAGATGAAATCAGCGGTAGAATGAATAACCCAATGATCGTTTATTTACAACTTTTAAAATATGTTATTTTTTTATGATAATAATCAACATGGAGAAGAAAATGTCATCATCTAATATCGTTCCTTATATTAACTTCATGTGGGATCCACAGGTAATGTATGAATACCGATGTATCTTGATCCGTTCTTTGTATAAAGTCAAGTGGATGATGTGTAATTATGAAGATTATTCATAATGGTGACGATGATCAAGATTCATGATGATGATGATGGATGTAGGGATGTCAACGGTTACTATCGAAACCGATAATACAATATTTGAATCTGGTTTTTTTTTTAAAGTACTTTATCTGAATTCGATTTTAAAGTTGAACGAATATTGTATTTCACTATTTGAATTCGTATACAAAAAATTTATCGAATATCCAATAATATCTCATAAATTATTCCAATTCAGACATTATCTAAAATTTGGTCTATCGAACTTAATTTTATAATATATTCAGACACTATTTCCATTTTATAAATAGTAATCAATATATTATTTATAAGTATATATATTATACATAATATTTATGTATCATATATGATATGTTTTTATATTTGTATGATTTCTTATAGAATTTGATATTAACGAACCGAAATCCTTAATATCAGTATTCAAGAATCCTTGTTATTCGAAAAAATATTTGATATCTGAAATCTTGGATAATATTTAAAATTTTGATTTCGAATTGATTTTTGATTTTCGACTATCCATTGATAGATCACCTAACAAACCCATAAATTATATATTTTAAAAAAAAATTAGACTAAAGTTTTAAAATTTTAATAAGTGACTTTTTAAGTTTTAATTTAACACTAAGTTTTGTTTAGAAATTTATTCTTTTAATTGTTAAATTTAAGTTTTAAACTAGTTAGTGGATTTTAAAAAATTAAGATTTAATTAAGGTCGAGCAATCTTGACCCGATATATGGTTTTTAAGTTCGATAGATCAAATTTTAGATAATGTCTGAATTGGAATAATTTATCGGATCAAATCGGATATTATTAGACATTCGATAAATTTTTTGTATATGAATTCGAATTGTGAAGTACAATATTCGTCCAACTTTTGGATCGAATTTAGATACAGCACTTTTTTCAAAAAAATATTCAGAGATGGATATTGTAATATCAGATTCGATTGTAACCGTTGACATCCCTACACCCATCATCATCATGAATCTTGATCATCGTCACCACTTTGAATAATCTCCATAATTATAAATCATCCATTTGATTTTATACAAAGAACAGATCAAGATATATCGTTATTCATGCATTACCTGTGGATCCCAAATGAAGTTGATATAAAGAACGATATTAGATGATGACATTTTCTTCACCATATTGATTATTCTTAAAAAAAATTAACATATTTTAAAAGTTGTAAATAAACGATCATTGGGCTAATTATTCTATTATTAATTTCATCTAATACTGGGATTACAATTTTTAAATTTACTCATGTTTTGTGACGAAGAACTATATAGTGAGTATAACTGAAGTGGTCCCTAAAGGATTGATGTCCATTTTTCGATACCCATTTTTACGTTGTAATAGCAAAATCAGAAAACGGATTAAATATTGTTATAGGCTGGACCACCCATCTAGAAATTACTGTTAGTAGGCAACTGAGAGATAACGTGGCTCTAATATAATAAGAAAGATTGGAAACGGGGCAGCAGGGGCATTCTTTGAAAGAAAAGCTATTAGAAGCCAATGTAAAAACCCATTTTTCAACGTAAAAAGGAAGGGCAATTAATTCTTCTTAATCTGTGCCCTTTTAAGGCATATGTTAACATGTTAACAAAATTCACATTTAATAAATAATGATAATATTATATTTACAAAAATTTAATTGATTTAAAAGCCTCTAACTTATAATAAAAATAATTAAAAAATAATCTTATTGTGGCCTAACACCACACCTTAACAAGACCCCAATAATATTAATATACCATCACTTCATCAGATGTGGAGATACGTGAAAGCCTAAAAATGTATATTGTTGGTCGGTCAAATAGAAAAATCTAGAGATATAGAGAGAGAAAACTGTAAAGCCGCAGCTGTGAAAGCATTACCCCTTTCTCTGGGGTATAGGCATAGACCTATAGAGGGATGTGAAGGATGTGACAGGACAGAGACCAGATTTTTTCATGCTAGCTGTCTGTCGTTTTCTTGTATAAACTGAGATACTTTATTTATTTAAAAATATTAAGGGAAAAATGGTTAATCTATGCATTTCCTACTGCCTTAGACATCCGACAGTTGTTAGGTATTCTCATGCCTCGGGATTTGCGCACAAAGCGCATCCATTTAGAATAGTTTGAAATGTCTAATTTTTCAGTATCAGTGGTAGTATCAAGTGTGGTTGGGAATTTAGTTTTATATGTCAACATATTGGGAGATAAAGTTAATGAACAAGGGAAAGCATTTTGGATTTTTTTTTAATTCTAATCTTTTTATAAAATGTTAAATATTAAGAAATAAAATTAAATATAGAACCCACTGGTTCTAGACTTCTAGTCTAGTCCTAATATCCTAAAAAGATCTGGTTTTACCTGGTCAAGCCCCAATCCCTAAGGGATAAACCTATGTGTTTCTAACTTGCTTTTGGTTTTTGCAGGTAAGTAGTGTGATTATCTCTTTTGGCTTTTTGTTTCTTGCTGAGAGAGAGAGAGAGAGTGTCAGTCAACTTTTCTGCAGATCTGATGATGTGATAAGAGAGAGATGAGCCACCCGTTACTCCGATTTCTTCAAATCACAGAATGAATAGGAAGGGGTGAGGGGGGTTCAGTTCAAGAGATGAAAGAGGTTTTTTTTTTCATATATATAGGATGAACTAGGGTTAATGTAGAGATTAGGTAGCAAAATGGCTATTGACATCTATTTGGAATATATATAAAAGGATGTATGCTAATGCTTCCTCTTTATATAAAATATATATATGAAATTAAAAATAGAATTGTGGGACGACCCACCCCTGGGCCGGACACTCTCCCCCCTCTGCCCCAACCTCAACCTCATATATATATGAAATTAAGAATTAACGATGCCAGGGCCCCCTCAGGTATCAAGGTGGCTCCGCCCCTGGTTCTTCCTCACTAAACATCAGTCAATTTAAAAAATTATAATCCCATCTTCTATTAGATGAAATCAGCGGTAGAATGAATAACCTAATGATCGTTTATTTACAACTTTTAAAATATGTTATTTTTTTATGATAATAATCAACATGGAGAAGAAAATGTCATCATCTAATATCGTTCCTTATATTAACTTCATGTGGGATCCACAGGTAATGTATGAATACCGATGTATCTTGATCCGTTCTTTGTATAAAGTCAAGTGGATGATGTGTAATTATGAAGATTATTCATAATGGTGACGATGATCAAGATTCATGATGATGATGATGGATGTAGGGATGTCAACGGTTACTATCGAAACCGATAATACAATATTTGAATCTGGTTTTTTTTTTAAAGTACTTTATCTGAATTCGATTTTAAAGTTGAACGAATATTGTATTTCACTATTTGAATTCGTATACAAAAAATTTATCGAATATCCAATAATATCTCATAAATTATTCCAATTCAGACATTATCTAAAATTTGGTCTATCGAACTTAATTTTATAATATATTCAGACACTATTTCCATTTTATAAATAGTAATCAATATATTATTTATAAGTATATATATTATACATAATATTTATGTATCATATATGATATGTTTTTATATTTGTATGATTTCTTATAGAATTTGATATTAACGAACCGAAATCCTTAATATCAGTATTCAAGAATCCTTGTTATTCGAAAAAATATTTGATATCTGAAATCTTGGATAATATTTAAAATTTTGATTTCGAATTGATTTTTGATTTTCGACTATCCATTGATAGATCACCTAACAAACCCATAAATTATATATTTTAAAAAAAAATTAGACTAAAGTTTTAAAATTTTAATAAGTGACTTTTTAAGTTTTAATTTAACACTAAGTTTTGTTTAGAAATTTATTCTTTTAATTGTTAAATATAAGTTTTAAACTAGTTAGTGGATTTTAAAAAATTTAGATTTAATTAAGGTCGACCAAGCTTGACCCGATATATGGTTTTTAAGTTCGATAGATCAAATTTTAGATAATGTCTGAATTGGAATACTTTATCGGATCAAATCGGATATCATTAGATATTCGATAAATTTTTTGTATATGAATTCGAATTGTGAAGTACAATATTCGTTCAACTTTTGGATCGAATTTAGATACATCACTTTTTTCAAAAAAATATTCAAAGACGGATATTGTAATATCAGTTTCGATTGTAACCGTTGACATCCCTACCCCCATCATCATCATGAATCTTGATCATCGTCACCACTTTGAATAATCTCCATAATTATACATCATCCATTTGATTATATACAAAGAACGGATCAAGATATATCGTTATTCATGCATTACCTGTGGATCCCAAATGAAGTTGATATAAAGAACGATATTAGATGATGACATTTTCTTCACCATGTTGATTATTCTTAAAAAAAAATTAACAGATTTTAAAAGTTGTAAATAAACGATCATTGGGCTAATTATTCTATTATTAATTTCATCTAATACTGGGATTATAATTTTTAAATTTACTTATGTTTTGTGACGAAAAACTATATAGTGAGTACAACTGAAGTGGTCCCTAAAGGATTGATGTCCATTTTTCGACACCCATTTTTACGTTGTAATAGCAAAATTAGAAAACGGATTAAATATTGTTATAGGCTGTACCACCCATCTAGAAATTACTCTTAGTAGGCAACTGAGAGATAACGTGGCTCTAATATAATAAGATAGATTGGAAACGGGGCAGCAGGGACATTCTTTGAAAGAAAAGCTATTTAAAGCCAATGTAAAAACCCATTTTTCAACGTAAAAAGGAAGAGCAATTAATTCTTCTTAATCTGTGCCCTTTTAAGGCATATGTTAACATGTTAACAAAATTCACATTTAATAAATAATGATAATATTATATTTACAAAAATTTAATTGATTTAAAAGCCTCTAACTTATAAAAAAATCATTAAAAAATAATCTTATTGTGGCCTAACACCACACCTTAACAAGACCCCAATAATATTAATATACCATCACTTCATCAGATGTGGAGATACGTGAAAGCCTAAAAATGTATATTGTTGGTCGGTCAAATAGAAAAATCTAGAGATATAGAGAGAGAAAACTGTAAAGCCGCAGCTGTGAAAGCATTACCCCTTTCTCTGGGGTATAGGCATAGACCTATAGAGGGATGTGAAGGATGTGACAGGACAGAGACCAGATCTTTTCATGCTAGCTGTCTGTCGTTTTCTTTTGTCAACTGAGATAATTTATTTATTTAAAAATATTAAGGGAAAAATGGTTAATCTATGCATTTCCTACTGCCTTAGACATCCTACAGTTGTTAGGTATTCTCATGCCTCGTGATTTGCGCACAAAGCTCATCCATTTAGAATAGTTTGAAATGTCTAATTTTTCAGTATCAGTGGTAGTATCAAGTGTGGTTGGGAATTTGGTTTTATATGTCAACATATTGGGAGATAAAGTTAATGAACAAGGGAAAGCATTTTGGATTTTTTTTTAATTTTAATCTTTTTATAAAATGTTAAATATTAAGAAATAAAATTAAATATAGAACCCACTGGTTCTAGACTTCTAGTCTAGTCCTAATATCCTAAAAAGATCTGGTTTTACCTGGTCAAGCCCCAATCCCTAAGGGATAAACCTATGTGTTTCTAACTTGCTTTTGGTTTTTGCAGGTAAGTAGTGTGATTATCTCTTTTGGCTTTTTGTTTCTTGCTGAGAGAGAGAGAGAGAGTGTCAGTCAACTTTTCTGCAGATCTGATGATGTGATAAGAGAGAGATGAGCCACCCGTTACTCCGATTTCTTCAAATCACAGAATGAATAGGAAGGGGTGAGGGGGGTTCAGTTCAAGAGATGAAAGAGGTTTTTTTTTTCATATATATAGGATGAACTAGGGTTAATGTAGAGATTAGGTAGCAAAATGGCTATTGACATCTATTTGGAATATATATAAAAGGATGTATGCTAATGCTTCCTCTTTATATAAAATATATATATGAAATTAAAAATAGAATTGTGGGACGACCCACCCCTGGGCCGGACACTCTCCCCCCTCTGCCCCAACCTCAACCTCATATATATATGAAATTAAGAATTAACGATGCCAGGGCCCCCTCAGGTATCAAGGTGGCTCCGCCCCTGGTTCTTCCTCACTAAACATCAGTCAATTTAAAAAATTATAATCCCATCTTCTATTAGATGAAATCAGCGGTAGAATGAATAACCTAATGATCGTTTATTTACAACTTTTAAAATATGTTATTTTTTTATGATAATAATCAACATGGAGAAGAAAATGTCATCATCTAATATCGTTCCTTATATTAACTTCATGTGGGATCCACAGGTAATGTATGAATACCGATGTATCTTGATCCGTTCTTTGTATAAAGTCAAGTGGATGATGTGTAATTATGAAGATTATTCATAATGGTGACGATGATCAAGATTCATGATGATGATGATGGATGTAGGGATGTCAACGGTTACTATCGAAACCGATAATACAATATTTGAATCTGGTTTTTTTTTTAAAGTACTTTATCTGAATTCGATTTTAAAGTTGAACGAATATTGTATTTCACTATTTGAATTCGTATACAAAAAATTTATCGAATATCCAATAATATCTCATAAATTATTCCAATTCAGACATTATCTAAAATTTGGTCTATCGAACTTAATTTTATAATATATTCAGACACTATTTCCATTTTATAAATAGTAATCAATATATTATTTATAAGTATATATATTATACATAATATTTATGTATCATATATGATATGTTTTTATATTTGTATGATTTCTTATAGAATTTGATATTAACGAACCGAAATCCTTAATATCAGTATTCAAGAATCCTTGTTATTCGAAAAAATATTTGATATCTGAAATCTTGGATAATATTTAAAATTTTGATTTCGAATTGATTTTTGATTTTCGACTATCCATTGATAGATCACCTAACAAACCCATAAATTATATATTTAAAAAAAAATTAGACTAAAGTTTTAAAATTTTAATAAGTGATATTTTTAGTTTTAATTTAACACTAAGTTTTGTTTAGAAATTTATTCTTTTAATTGTTAAATTTAAGTTTTAAACTAGTTAGTGGATTTTAAAAAATTTAAATTTAATTAAGGTCCACCAATCTTGACCCGATATATGGTTTTTAAGTTCGATAGATCAAATTTTAGATAATGTCTAAATTGGAATAATTTATCGGATCAAATCGGATATTATTAGATATTCGATAAATTTTTTGTATATGAATTCGAATTGTGAAGTACAATATTCCTTCAACTTTTGGATCGAATTCAGATAAAGTACTTTTTTCAAAAAAATATTCAGAGACGGATATTGTAATATCAGTTTCGATTGTAACCGTTGACATCTCGTCACCACTTTGAATAATCTCCATAATTATACATCATCTATTTGATTTTATACAAAGAACGGATCAAGATACATCGGTATTCATACATTACCTGTGGATCCCACATGAAGTTAATATAAGGAACGATATTAGATGATGACATTTTCTTCACCATGTTGATTATTCTTAAAAAAAATTAACATATCTTAAAAGTTGTAAATAAACGATCATTGGGCTAATTATTCTATTATTAATTTCATCTAATACACGATGGGATTACAATTTTAAATTTACTCACGTTTTGTGACGAAGAACTATATAGTGAGTACAACTGAAGTGGTCCTTAAAGGATTGATGTCCATTTTTCGATACCCATTTTTACGTTGTAATAGAAAAATCAGAAAACGGATTAAATATTGTTATAGGCTGGACCACCTATCTAGAAATTACTCTTAGTAGGCAACTGAAAGATAACGTGGCTCTAATATAATAAGAAGGATTGGAAACGGGGCAGCAGGGCATTCTTTGAAGGAAAAGATATTAGAAGCCAATGTAAAAACCCATTTTTCAACGTAAAAAGGAAGGGCAATTAATTCTTCTTAATCTGTGCCCTTTTAAGGCATATGTTAACATGTTAACAAAATTCATATTTAATAAATAATGATAATATTATATTTACAAAAATTTAATTGATTTAAAAGCCTCTAACTTATAAAAAAAATCATTAAAAAATAATCTTATTATGGCCTAACGCCACACCTTAACAAGACCCCAATAATATTAATATACCATCACTTCATCAGATGTGGAGATACGTGAAAGCCTAAAAATGTATATTGTTGGTCAGTCAAATAGAAAAATCTAGAGATATAGAGAGAGAAAACTGTAAAGCCGCAGCTGTGAAAGCATTACCCCTTTCTTTGGGGTATAGGTATAGACCTATAGAGGGATGTGAAGGATGTGACAGGACAGAAACCAGATCTTTTCATGCTAGCTGTATGTCGTTTTCTTTTGTAAACTGAGATACTTTATTTATTTAAAAATATTAAGGGAAAAATGGTTAATCTATGCATTTCCTACTGCCTTAGACATCCTACAGTTGTTAGGTATTCCCATGCCTCGTAATTTGCGCACAAAGCGCATCTAATTAGAATGGTTTGAAATGTCTAATTTTTCAGTATCAGTGGTAGTATCAAGTGTGGTTAGGAATTTGGTTTTATATGTCAACATATTGGGAGATAAAATTAATGAACAAGTGAAAGCATTTTGGATTTTTTTTTAATTTTAATCTTTTTATAAAATGTTAAATATTAAAAAATAAAACGGTTCTAGACTTCTAGTCTAGTCCTAATATCCTAACGAGATCTGGTTTTACCTTGTCAAACCCCAATCCCTAAGGGATAAACCCATGTGTTTCTAACTTGCTTTTGGTTTTTGTAGGTAAGTAGTGTGATTATCTCTTTTGGCTTTTTGTTTCTTGCTGAGAGAGAGATATTGTCAGTCAACTTTTCTACAGATCTGATGATGTGATAAGAGAAAGATGAGCCACTTGTTGCTCCGATTTCTTCAAATCACAGAATGAATAGGAAGGAGTGAGGGGGGTTCAGTTCAAGAGATGAAAGAGGTTTTTTTTTCATATATATAGGATGAACTAGGGTTAATGTAGAGATTAGGCAGGAAAATGGCTATTGACATCTATTTGGAAATAGTTGCCGAGAGAATTTTTATGGAAAGTAGAAGAAATATGGAAAGGAGAAAAAATTTGAAAATGCTTATCTGCTGCTTCTATATCCTTAAAATGCTAAAGGGGAAATTTTATTCAGATCTTCAGATCTTCTCTATATGGCATTTCAACACAGTGGAAGTAGAAGTAGAAGTGGAAGTGGAAGTCGATTTCTTTATAAGTGGGGACTGGGGGGAGGCTCATTCATCCTTACTGCCGCCTTAACCCCCTCTACCATCTCTCATCTTCTTCTTGAAACTTCCTTGATCCCATATGGCTGAACCTATCGAATCTTTCTAGGACTCTACCTCCAACTTTTCTTCTTCACCCATAATAAGCCCACAGACAACCCCTCCTTACCAAACACCTTCATTTGAAATGACTGAAATTGTAGTTCAAGAACCACCTAGTGGGGATGTTGATGATAATGAAAGTGGGGTTGAAAATGAAAATGGTGGCGTTGCTGTCTATGGTAATAGAAGTGGTGTTGAAACTAGAAATGGTGGTGTTGCTGTGGACGGTAATGGAGGTGGGAATGAAAATAGAAATGATGGTGTTGCTGTAGAGGGTAATGAAAGTGCGGGTGGAAATGAAAATTGTGGTGTTGCTGTCCACGGTAATCGAATCGAAAATGGTGGTGTTGCTATTGCTGTTGTTGTTGATGGTAATGGAAATGGGGTTGGAGATAGTGGTGGAGATGGCGACGCAACTACCCCAACCAGCAGGCGGCTCTCGATCCACAAGGCTGAATCACACTGTAAAACACTTGAAATCATAACTGCTTTGAACGGTTTGTAAGCTTCCATTGCATTGGCTTGTTTCACGCTTGCAGTTCCTACCGCGAGCATCTTGCCTACTGGTCATGAATGCAGAGCTGGCAAGAACACTATGATCATTGGTTTTATGGCTGAGATTGTCGCTTGGAGTTTATTCATCTGCGCTTCGTTCGTGGCGAATCAACTTCGGGTGAAAATGAGTAACTGGATTGCAATCGTGAATGATGATGCAAGCAACACAAACATTCGTCCTTCTGAATACGAAGAGCAGAACAACTATAAGTTTCTGTTTTTTCTTTCAGGGTTGGGTCTACTGGCCCTCTTAGTTTCCCTATTCTGCCTCATCCAAGTGAAAGTGGGAAGACTTGCATGCAGTCCTGAGTCCACCATTTTGTTCATTACTATATGCATGTCTGTTTTTTATGTTCAGTCAAATTTTTTTTATCATGTGATGAAGGAATTCAAGGAAACGGGTCTATTTGAGGATCCTGAACAGCCTCACATCATAGTCACCCTCCCTGCAACCTGGAGCTTCCTCCACGGCAAATATCTTATCTGGAGTAAGAATATATATATATATATATATTTTTTTGTTGAAGCAAATTTTTTTTATTTTTTACCCATATTCTTTTCCGAGGCCGGTTATATAACCCTCTTTATATCACCCAATAATCATCACTTCATCTCACCCGTCCATTTTGTTTTTTTGAATGGTTCAGAGGTGTCCACCTGTCAGCCATAAAGTTAAGTTTTATAGTGGCTCCCCTCTAGCGTATGCTCGGCTTGTATAGTGGGACGAGAAGTGTCCGAGTCAGACAGTATTCTGATTTTTTTGAACCGTGTAAATTATTGAAGAAAGAAGAAACCTCCTTCTTCCTACCCATTTTTACTCGGTTTTTTTTTCACCGTCCAAAATCCACCAACAGATATGTGTCACCGGCGAAGGAAGTATTCGCCGTCACCGTCCAAAATCCCCCGATCTCTGGTTTTGTGTGTTTTTTTTTCTTCTCTCAATCCAAAATCACTAAAATAATCCTGATTTTGTGGCTTTATCTTTAGATCTAAAGGACGAAAACGAGTACGCAGGAGATCGCGTGGAGGAGCTCCGGTTATTCAAATCTGGTTTGTTTTTTTTCCCTATATTTTTCCCCTCTACTGTTACTCTAACTCTAGACTTCTCTCTACCCCATTCTTCAAATTTTTTCCCCTTTCTCTATCTACACCTGTACTGTAATCTTCTTCTTCTCCTCTCTTCTCCCTCCCCCACTGTTACTCTAACCCTATATTTATCTCTCTACCCCTTTCTTCTTCAAATTTTTTTGTCTGTACTGTTTTTTTTAACCCTAGAACTGTTTATACCTAGTACTGTAAACCTTCAAATTGTTATCTTTAAACCTAGGCGTTGGTGTTTGTTATTTTCTGGAATCCAAATTTGTTTTTAATCAAATTTCAGTCTTGACTCACACTAATTACTTAGCTCTGCATAGTAATCACAAATTGTTAACTTTAATTAATGTTCGACCCACAAAAAGGAAAGAGATTAAAGATGAATGAGTACAAAAACCACTTGATACAGAATCATATACCATTGATTTATGAGGGTGAGAAATACATCACTTAAGCACACAATTATTTAGTTTATATATATCTTTTTTTGTTTATAATCATCTTACTAATAATTTTTTTTATCCAAATGTAGGAAAATTGAAGTGGATTTTAGAGTGCTACATGGGAAGAACTAAAGTGTTAGGGACCTTTGTTTTTTGTTACAGACTGGAATGTTCATGGGATTGAAGACTACTTTTGTTTGATTTATGGGATATGTTCATGGCACTGAAGACTTTTCTCTTTTTTGTTACAGACTACTTTTGTTTGATGTATGGGATATTTTCATGGGATTGAAGACTTCTCTCTTTTTGGTTACATACTACTTTTGTTTGATGTATGGGTTATGTTCCCGGGATGGTCATTGTGTATCATGTTTAATATTGCAGGTCTTCATTGTTGAAGGTATTTGTCATGGTCCCTGTCATCTTGTCCAATTTCATCATTTTGTTTTCTTCTTCTCTTCCCTGCCACTGTGGGCCTGTTTGTTATGGTGATTCATGGATTTATGTAGAAAAAAGGAAAAAAAAAAGGAAACATATGTTCAACCTGTCTTTGTACTGATTCTACCTTTAGATGACGCTATTTCTGTAAAACCTTACATATGCTATTTTCTCATGCATTTTTGAAAATGATCTCGAGTCGTTGAGTGCACAAACATGTTCCAAAGGATTATTTTTTCAACATCTTTTTGTAAGAACAGATTTTGAAGAACATACAGCATATAAGACAAAACTTAATTAGGGCTTAATCTTAAGATACAACATTTAAGACATCATTAATTTACAAAACTATTTTTTAATCGAGCTTGAGATTTTCTATTTTTTCTAGTATTGAATTACAGAACTATAAATTTCTTTCTGTTCGATGCTCCACCTCGGCTACTCGACCGTTCATATATAGGGGGGGGGGTTGGAAAGAGAAGTGTCAGAGTCAGACAAGTACTCTGGCTTTTTTGAAGAACAGAGAAAAAACCTCATCCTTCGACGTCACTGTCCAAAATCCATCGAACTCTTTTTGTGTGTGTGTTTTTTTTTCTTTCTCTCGATCCAAAATCACCAAAATAATCCTGATTTTGTGACTTTTTCTCCAGATCGGGAGGACGTAGGTGGACAACTCTGGACCATTCGAAAAAACAAAATGGACGGGTGAGATGAAGTGATGATTATTGGGTGATATTAGGGCTGCACACGGTTCGGTTTGGTTGAGTTTTTTGTCAAACTCATAGTCAAACCATTAATTAATTTAGGAGAACCAAAACCATACCAAATCATGATAGTTTTTTTTAGAACCAAAACCACACAATATATCATTCAAAACTAAAGTTTAACTAGATTAACAAAAATTAACGTATGACATTTATCAATTGATCATTTAAACTTAAACTAAAACATAACATAATTAGAGCACTTGCATTATAAAAAATTAAAGTTCGTTCAAACAAAAAATGAAAAACTGATAATAACCAAATATTTATTTAAATTTAAAACATGAAAAAAAATGTCCAAGTGTCCAACCATCTTAAGTAATTATCAATTCTCTCTTTTTTTGTGAAAATTATTAAATTTAATATGAGAAGATTAACTTTACCAAAAATAATATCAATAAAAAATAATTATAAGGTAATTTATAGGCCATCCATTTTAATTATTACTTTTAAATTAAATTTCATAGAGTTAAAAATTTTGGCACCATATGATTAGGGACGAAGTCATAAATTTTTTTAAGGAAAAAACTACAAAGCACAACAAATTTCTTTGGTTTGCCTAAAAGCTTGTAAGGTACGTGTTAACAAATGAGTTGGTCAAATTCTAATAATTTTACAAAATCTAAGGCACAATATACTTGTAATACACCAAGAAATTTCATAGTATGAATTTTACACTTACCTAACATATTTAAGTTGGTATTATACCCAATAGGATATGTATTGATTTGAGAAATAAATTTCTCATATGCATGGTAATTACATGGAAACTCATTATATTCATTAAGAGAGTTATCTCTAAAAAAAAATTATTTTTTATATTTAAAAATTAAATATTAAAATAATAATAATAATAATAATAATAATAAATCTCAAAATTTTCCTATATAAACCCCCTTATTTCCTTCTTTAAAACGCAAAATCTCCCCTTTTATTTTATGTTTACACCCCTATTCACCTCTAATTATTCTCCCCAATATACATATTTTTCTTTACTCTCCATGACATAAATCTTCATCTACATCCTCTCTTATTAAATCTATAATAGATACTAGTACTATCATCAAAATCATTGAGAAATCAAAGATAAAAATCATCGATCATCACATCCGGAAGTAATAAATCAAGTAAGTGATAAGATTTTGACATCAAATTGAGGTAGGTGGGATCCCTAATATAAACAAAATCTAATTTTATGTTTTTGTTATGAAATTGCATATGAAATGTATTTATCTTGCATGGTTACATTTAATTATTAAATGCAAGGGTTGAGTTTTTATTCATAAGAAAAATGAATTAAAGAAAGTTTAATAATAACTTGTTATCTAGATTAAAAACAAATCTAGATGGTATCAGTAATGTGAGACCCCCATAACATCTGCAGGTAATGTTGAGTTCAGACTTGAGGAGACAGTGGAAACCGATGTAATGGACTTAAAATAATTAATGGTTAATTATTGAAAGATTTAAAAAGAAATCTCTTTTATGCATTAATATGGTGATTTTTGCATGTTTCAAATCTAATAATTTTAGATAGTTTGCACCTACTGAGTTTTACTCACCCAATATTTTTCCCCCTACAGATCAAGTTGAGGGCGAAAGATTTTAGGAGGTGCGGTTCAAAGAGATAGCTTGGATGTCCTGAGTTAGTATGTTTTATATATTGTATTTGAAGAATAATTACTACTATATCACTTGGGATTATGGGTTGTTTATGAGAATTATGATATGTATTATTATAATTATCTGTTTTTATGTTGATTTTTGAACAAAATAAATTTTGTATTAATTTGCATTTAATTTTCATGTCATTGAATTGAAGTAATTATGTTTTACATAATATTGTATAAATTTCGTATTTGTTACTGTCAGTTTTAGAAAAGTACCTTTTTGAGTATGTTTCGCTCAAAATTGACCAAAGCCTATTTCTGTAACAAATGAAGATTTCAATTTTTTATTTTCAAAATGGTATTATACGTGTATTTTGGATGTCGAGTTAGAAAGTAATTTAAGTTTCAAATTTATGATTTCTAGATATTATAAGAAATTCGAAGTTATTTTTCTAAAATTATATATAAATCTGTTAGTAAACTTGAGACCCAGTTTTGAGTACCTTATGATCCGATTAGGCTCGGACTATTTCTACTGAAGTTGTAGAACTTTAAATCTATTTTCTAGAATGCTTTCATTTGTATAATTCAGATTTACGGTTAAGAACGTATGACCATTTTACTGAAGTATGTACAGTTAAGTACGAAAAATATTTTCAACAGTTTTTATTTTTGTTTTTAAATTCACTTTGACTACTAAATTATAATTAATGTGGACTAAAATTGACTAGTTTATCTTTCAAAATGAGAAAGCAAGCAATTTTATTCATTACTTTAAATTACACTTCATTTACACTCTTCACGCCTTGCCTTCCGGACTCATTGAATCAGGTTCGATTTTAGAGTTCCAAAAATCGGGGTGTGACAATACTAAAATCTTAATAATTGGTGGGGCACTCAATTTCTTCATAGGTATTAGATGCTGGAGTTTATTTATTTTTTTTTGTGGGGCACACTCCTCAACAACGTGCAAGATAGCTTATCCCCGAATATAATTTATTTTATTTTTTTATGAAGATATATGGTGAAGTCTGTGAAGAGTTCATTTTTATATCTTAGATATCTCTATATAGATCCCCACATATTTTCCATAGCAATATAGTGTCAATTTTAATAATGATATATCCACAATTAAATTTTTTCACAATAAAATAATAATTATACAAAATAATATATATATTATAAATAAATTCTTAAATATGTATAAATTTGAGAACACACATCACACATATGTATTGCCTCATATAGGATACAAATTGACATAAATACATTGACTTATGAAATTATTATTATATTAAGAGCCAAGCTCCTTAATTCATATTTTCATAAGTTAGCATGCATATTTATACATAATAATGCATGTGTATACTATATAGGTATATGTGCGGATTTTTTTTGGTTTTTTTGGTTTGGTCTTTCGGTTCGATGTTTTTGGTATGGTTTCGATTTTTTGAAAATATGAAACCAAAACTAGACCATAAATATCAGGTTTTACGGTTTTTTGGTTTTACAATTTGTTAGTATTTTTTTCGGTTCGGACTGGATTTGAAACCGCAACATGTGCAACCCTAGACTAAACAGAGTGAAAAAAAATAATTTTGAGCCTTTTGGCCCTTCCCCTTTTATTTTATTGATGAAGTTGTTTTGTGTGTATTTGTTAGTTTAGTCATTTTTGCTTAGTCCTTACAAGGTTTGAGAGAGAGAGAGATCACAAAGAACACAATAAACTATAAGAAATTACATACTGATGAACATAGTTCTCTATAAAGATCTCTGATTGCATATAGAGGGCTCGCAAAAGCAGCAGGACCAATTAAGATCTCTGATTGCATATAGGCAGAAACTTCTCTATCCTAATTGAGATATTTTGATAATTAGCCTCTCTGTCTTGTTTATATTACATAATTAACAAAAGCTTGATCAAAACCATTTACCAAGATCAAAACAAATTTTCTTCAAAAAATGGTTCAGATGAAAGTGTTGTGTGCGCAAATGAAAATGAAGTAGAGTAGAGAGAGAAAGAGAAAGACACGGTCAAAAGATGAGTGGGTACCGACTCTTTTGTTCCCAAGAAACAAGCTGAGTCGTTAAAGGGCCGAACCGACTAAAATGAAACTTTATGCTGGACAGGTGGATTGTTATGGACCATTCAAAAAACATGAACCAATGGTTCAGATGGGGCGATGATTGTTGGGCTATATAACCTGCCTCTATATATATATTATTTTCTTAAAAATAACCTAACCATGTGCTAGCCGCCACAGGGATGGGGAGAGTAAAATCTGCAGGATGCTGGGCCAGTCTTTTTGCTGTCGAGCTACACTTTGGGAGGTTTTTTTATTGGTTAGAAAGAATACGTTGTAGCTGGGCTAGGCCTTGTTTTGATATCAACTATGTAGTTGGGCTGGGCCTTTTTTCATTGAGGTATTTGTGGAGGTTTTTTTGTCCTTTTCGTAGATGAAACTTTGTATTGTGGTCTGGGACTCTGGCTGGGCATGGCCCCTTTTTTGTTTTAGAAGTTCTTGGTTGTTTTTCAGTCCTTCTGGTATATGAGAACTTTGTATTGTGGTCTGGGACTGGGCTGGGCCCATTTTTTGTTTTAGAAGTTTTTGATTAGAACATTATGGGGAGGGCCTTCCCCCTTCTGTATGGCCCATATAGTTATTACTGAACAAAAAATATATAATTTTCATTGTTTTTTACTGTTCATTTATGTGCCTTAATATCCAATTGTTTTGTATTGTTAAAAATTAAAAATAATCAAAGGAAGTTTCAGGTTGGGACTCTTTCCTTCAGAATTCTTCACTTTAAGTTTGGTCTGGCCTTTGGGTGTTGAAAGATTCTTTAAGGGAATTATTTTACGTCTAAACGTGTTACAATCGTCAAACATTCACTACAAAACAGTATAGAGATAGGACATAAGGTAATTTACAGTTGCTAATTGGCTTTTTTCCGTTCATTTTTTTTTACTATCCATCGCCAATAACAATATATCGACAGTTATTTGCTGTCGTGAATAAAATTACTCAGTGGATTAAAAACTACTAAAACCCCCAATTTTTTTTTTATGGGCTTTGCTACACCTACTGCATTTTATACTGCAGTTTTTACCGCACAAGCTTTTTAAGAGGGTAGCAATGTAATTGAGAGAATGACGCATATCACGAGGGGTGTGAGATTAAGTCGTCACCGTTGAATGAATGCAGTAAATGTTGCAGTAGGAAAAATGCAATAAATTTAGCATTTTTCTTATATATATATATATATATATTCTCTATTTTTTGTTGGAAAAAGTACATTAAAAACACCTTAGTTTGAAAAAATTGCATTTAAGTCACCATTTTCAAACTAAATACAAAAACAACACCGTCCCCGAATTTTTGCCCAAAATCTTCCAAAAATACCGTCTTTGCTTTTTACTGTCTAGACCCTTTATTTTTCAATCTAGACCCTTATTCTTCAATCTAGACCTAATTCTAGACCCCACACATGGGATCATTTCACTTAAAAAGTAAAAGTATTTTGAGCAAAAATTAGAGGAGGGTGCTATTTTTGTATTTATTTTGAAAATAGTGACTTGTGTTCAATTTCATCATACCAAAGTGTTTTTAATGTACTTTTTCCTTTTTTGTTGGCAGAATGCTGAAACCCTTATTGAATTTAAATCCCTGAAATTTCAGAACTTTATAGATGCAAACTCAATAGCAAGATACAAAGTTTTTCTCTTTACTCATTTTCATTCAACTCATCATCAACAAATAAAGTATACATAGTGAATATGGATACAAAGTTTTTCTCTTCACTCATTTTCATTCAACTCATCATCAACAAATAAAGTATACATAGTGTGTTCTCCCATTTTCATTCAAGTCATCATAAACTGATAAAAACATTTGCATTTCTTTATTTTCCATTCAACTCATCAACACTAATAAACTCAAACATCGTAGTTGTTCAATGCAATTAAGAAATAACCTAGCTCCCCTTGGATGCCTATGACTGCTGCTGTTGCAGGTGTTGACTGCTGCTGTTGCTGTTACATAGAAAGTATACCTTCATAAGCAAGAAACAAAGCAACCCAAATTTTGAAATGACATTCAATACCTACATACTTCAGACTCAAATTAGAGCAGCAAAGAGATGAAACCCTACATGTGATCTAAAGATAAAACTCTTCATTTTTATTTGTAATACCCCAGTTTTTTTTTTAGTGATAAGATCTACACTTAATTAAATGTAACAACCTAACGTTTTGTGATGGACTTGGGCTTGAGTTTATAAGTTACATAGTCTAACCCAATATTTTGTGATAGACTTGGGCTTGAGTTTATGAGTTAAATAGTCTAACCCAACATTTTGTGATGGACTTGGACATAAATCTATGAGTTAGATAGTTTAACCCAATATTTTATATGATGGACTTGAGCATGAATCTATGATTAAGTGGGCTAGGCCCATTTTTAATTTCTTTGGGTTAAAACAACCTAACATGTTAGGTATTATTTATGAAATTCGTATTCATGTCCGTCAGTATACTTTGGACTTATTTTTGGGCAACTTATGATCCGAATTGGCCTTGGGCTATTTCTGATGAAGTTGTAGCTCTTTAAATCTCGTATCCAGAATGGTATGGTAGGCTATTTTCAAACTTACGGTCTGGAGGTTATGATCATTACAGTATAATATGTACATATAGATAGTTGTTGACTAATATTAAAGAATAATGTTTATTCACTCAATACTTTTGATTTAGACTACAAGATCATTTTGATTGACATATGTTTTCATATCATTAAATTAGGGATATAAGTTACATCAAAATTTTTGTACACAAAACCTTATGTATAAAATTTAGTCTTTTAACTAAAAATAATAATGATAATAAAGATTTTTATTCTAACATCTACCACCACTAGATAATGGTAGAAGCACTACCATTTCCACCACTAATTAGTAATGGTAGATGCACTACCATCTCTACTTTCACCACCACAAACTAATAGTGAATGCACCACCATTTCCACCATCATTAGTACACTTTTGAAAATCTATATGAGGAATCTCATACCAAATGAAGATGTGTACCTTAGAATTTTTTTTTCAATTTGAATTTCATCTTCTAACCATTCCACATTAACTTCATTCACTTCTTAAAATTTAGAACCTTATTTTCTACCATTAAACCTATACAAAAAGAATGGTGTTTCAACTAGAAGAGATATTTTTCAACATAAAAAAAGGAGATTTTCAATTTGAAGAAGATGTATTTTCTAACATAAAAAAGGGAGTTTTTTATACTAGTATTAGAATCAAATCAAGTTAGGGGTCGAAACCCTAGTATAAAACCTATGTTCTTGATTATATTATTTTTGAACAAATCATGTACGTAAGAAAATCTATCATCTTATTTATTAGATCATGGAATCTATTTAAAATTATATTTTATAATGGAATAGTGTGGTGATTTGTGATCTAATGCAAGATAAAATGTGGTGAACATAAACGTGAGATGATTTAATAAGATCAATGGTCAGTAAGCCCTAATAGCTTTCCAAGAAAATGTGGTTCCCGCGGAAGACGATTCTTGATAATCTTAGTTGTCTCACCGGAATAAGCCCTGGCTGGTAAGATTAATTAAAAACATTAATCTGATATTTGTGACAGTTCGTGTATAAATAAAAACGTGGCTAAAAGGCCTTAGAAAACACAAACAACAAAGGTTTTGTGACATTTTAGTAACACTGCAGAGTTTTCAGCAATACTTTTAACTGAAAAAAAAATGTAGCTTCTGCTGTTGCATATGTTTTGTTGTATTTTTAAATGTGTTTCCTCATTCATACATATTTGTATCTATTATTTTTTGTTAGTTTCCTACTGAGCTTTGCTCACCCCGATAATTTTTCTCCCACAGAGTTCGAGGAAGGCGTTGGAGCATAGATCGTGAATTTGACGATCAACTTACTTCATACTATAAATTTATAGGTTTGCTTAATTTGTTGATCAGACTACTTTATGTACTTATCACAGAGATTATGGGATGCTTTAAGTTCTATTTTAGTTTGGATAATGGTTTCACATGTTAAAATTGTAATATTTCAAGTTTAGTTTTGAACTCAAAATTTGATAGTACTACGATGTTTAAATTATTTCTCTTAATTTTGAAATCGGAATCATGTTCCGTCAATGGGATTATCTTTATAATAAACTAAGTTTTTTTTTTTACAGTTTCATAAATTTTGGAGTTTTAATGATCTGTTTTTGATAGACTTTAAGTTGAGTACCATTGCTGAATTTTCTACTGTCAGTGCAGATGATCTCAGTTGCTGGGTATTTTACTGTTTGTTCTGATTTTTATTTTAGAAAACTTTCTTCCCTGATAATCTATCCCTATTTATCTATTTTTGTTTAGTCGTGGAATCACTTAAAACCGATGAATTAATTATGTACGAAACATTGATGCACGTAATTCAAAATTTTCTACTGTATTTTACATGTAACTCTCTGCACGTAATTCAAAATTTTCTCCACAATACCTAATTTCGAAGGAAATTCGATTTCGCACAACTTATACAGAAATAGACTAAATCTAATTTTGCTCTTGAAGGGGTAAAAAATTCACCTTTTTTAGTTTAACGGGATGATACTACGAGATTTAAGGTTAGAAAACATGAACAAGGGCAACTTATTAGGTCTTTTTTTTAAAAAATCATTGATACATTTTTTAATTTCTAGGGACTAAAATTATAAAACTATAATTTTTTAAAGACTAAAATCATAAATCCTAAAAAAAAGATGATTAAAATTATAAAATTATTTTGGTGAGGGATTAAAATCATCTGTCCCCTACAAAATAAGGACTTTTTTTTTTTTTTTACATTTTAGGTTTTTTTATTTTTGGTTAGTTGTAAATTATTACCGAGAAATTTTTTTTACGAAACTCCGTAGGTAAAATTTTCCCAGCAAGTGATTATTCCCGCTAAAATTTCTCACCTCGTTTTCATTAATAGCAGCATAAAAAATTTATAAGGTCGTCGGCAATTTTTTATTTGCGACGGTATTACTGCCGTCGTGTAAAATGTTTGCATACTTGGAATTAATTTGCTTCGTTGACTATTAACAACTATAAAAACTGTTGGTAAAAGGTGGCATTTTCTAAGGAAACACACATTACCGTCGATAATAATGGGTGAATACCAAAATGCCGTTGCAACCATATATCTTTAGCTACAGATACAAAAAAAGTCTTCGCGTCGTCAAAGGTCTCTTGTTTTGTAGTGATTAATTGGAGGGACAATTAGTGATATACCTCCAAATTTAATTACTTTTGCGATATACTTCCATTTTAATTGAAATTAAGGATATACCCTCAAGTTCACGATTTCTGTCAAAAGGGTCGTTACGTGACCACGTGCACAATACGTGATAGGTTATTTTAATAAAATGCTCTTATTAGGGATATTAGCGATATACCCTCAAAAAATTAATTGTGCTTGCGATATACCCCCATTTTAATTGAAATTAGATATATAACCATGAGTTCACGATTTCTGTCAAAAGAGAAGTTAAGTGACCACGTGCACAACAGATGCCATGTCTAATTACAGTTCGTTGACACTTGCCATTGGGGGTCGCGTTAGGATGATCTAAGGGTGGAATTTTTTAAGAATGATTTCAGCCTAGCTAAAGGAACAAGCTCAGAGTAAGGAACATGTACAAAACACGTGCAGATCAAGGAGATCGGATATTGTAGTAATATATATATATATATATATTATAAAACAGAGCGATTTACAACTTTAAAGATAAATCTTAACTATCCATTTTATAATATCTCAAAAGACAACTTCAAAGATAAATCTGAACTGTCCATTTAAAAAAAAGGAAATTTGTGTACTTTAAAATTTCAAAAATAAAAAAGTCATAAATTTTAATCCACACAAATCTATTTTTTGGCACATCATCACTAATGTGCCATCATTATCAAATTTAAAAAAAAGGAAAAGAATTATTGTGAATATTACGAATATGGTGCACACATGGTCGGCATATCAAAAGCATAATGACATGTCAAATTCACGAAATTAAATGCTAAAGTGAGTTAAAACATATGTAACTACAAAAATGCGAAACGATTATGAGTTGTGCCGAAGGCACGGGTCATCCCGGTATATAGGCGGAACCAAGAATTTATAATAGGGAGGGCTAGTGTAAAGCCTTGTTAGTAGTAGTCCATTTAATTAACCATTTAACAACCGAATTTTATATTTTTTAAACAACCCGTATCAACTCTCATATTTTTTCAATATAATTAGATTAAATATGTACACCACATTAATTACATTTTAAAATGTCTAATCTCATCAACAATTTTTCACGATGAAATGGACAACATTTTCACGATTTATTTCAGGCTAGCTAACTATTAAAGGGGTTAGAGGTTGAAAATCATCTATAAAAAAAAATTCACAAACATTGTTTTCACCAAAACTTAGCTCATTCTAAGATCTCTCACCTAGATCATTAAGAAGTGGTTGAAAATCATCTACAAAAAATTTGCATAAATTCAAGTGAAATGAATAACTCGAGTAAGTACACATTGTGCAATGCATCCGAAGTATACTTAAGTTACCATCTTGAGGGAAAACACATTGGAATCACACTCTATTTTATTTTTATTTTTTTAAAGAACTCTTAACTTATTTGAAATTGAGATACAATGGGTGGATCTTTGCTCTATTTGAACACCAAAATCGTTGTCGATTTTCAGATACTAAACCTTTAGGGCCCACTCCAAAGGTTGTTTTTTTTGTGAAGATGTTCACCTTTAGATTATCCTCACAAAAAATCATCTCATTCTAAAACTTCTAACCCCATCCAAAGTTGTTTGAAAATATAAACGGTGAGGAGTCAAGTTGTGATGGGGTTAGTAATTTTAAAATGGACTGATTTTTTGTAAGGATAATCTACATGATGAGGCGAACAACCTCACTGAAATCATCCCTTGGAATGAGTCATAAGGGCTTTGTGTGTAGAATTGATGCCATTTTTAGTGTTCAAATAGCAAAATCCTAATAAGTGATTGAATATTTAGGGAAGCAAAAAAATGTATAATTAAATTAATTAATATTGTAATCAGACATCATTATAGTATAGAGATAGGTGATTTATGCTATCAAAATGCCTTGGGCTATAGCCCCAAAATTAGTCTACCCAATGCATAATCCCTATGTAAAAAAATATATCAAAAAAATCTACCCTGGGCTTCAGTCCACCCTAGTCCATACTTAGTTACGTCCCTGTATATACTATTTATTAAGCCAATTAAAGTTTTTTTACATTCAAGACCCTTGAAAATATTTTTTTTCGTAAAATATATATGGATATTATTATAACTTTTGGCCCCTCAAAATTGGATGATATAGATATTTCACACTAAACCTTCATCACTTCCTTAAATCTCTTTCCTATGATTTTCTCCATCTTAAATATCTTCAAATCTTCTCTCTTTAACATATTTTTTCTTTGTGTATTCAATAAAAAATTTAAAACTACTAAAACTCTTTTATTTTTTACATGATATTCTCCAATGATTTTCTCCCCCTCTCCCTACAATTTTCTTTCTATCTCTTCCTTAGAGCATCTCCAATGCAATAGTGAGTGTGGTAAAAAGTAGATGTCACGTAAGTAATATAGACAAAAATAGACCTTTTATTCTAAAAATACTCCTCCCATGCTAATGTGAAGATGAACTTATAAGCTGATCTGGCAGTATAATAGAGTTTCATTGGTGGGATGGGAAGACATTGTGAAGCTCATCGTCTATTTCTAGACTATTGACTTGACAATGTTTTCTCATCCTAGTCAGCGAATCGAAATAAAATATATTTTCTTTCTATAAATAGAAATAAAAATACTAGATTTTCTTTTTTTTCTTTTCAACAAATCTAAATAGTATCCATTCTAATGTGAGGTTAGCTTTACAATTTCTCTTCACATTAGCATTGAAAAAAGTTTTTTAAAACAAATGTCTATTTATCCTACGTGGAAATCTAATTTTACCACATTCACATTAGTATTGGAGATGCTCTTATTCTCCCAGCGTAAAGAACACATGCAATGTATGTGCATGACGCTTGTATATATAATGGGAATAGATACTTGACCTAGGTCTTAAAAAGCCCCAAAAAGACCCCTGGTCATGTAGGGCTCCTATGTGGATGATTAAAAGGCTCTTGGTGAGGATGTTTACCTCACTGTGGATATTATCATCACAAAAAAAGATCATTCTAAAATTTCTAATTCTATCAAAATTCAATTAAAAAAAGAAAATGTTGTTTGAACGGAAGGTTCTAGGACAAAACCCAAACCAAATTGATATAAGGCCCACATCAAATTGCATCCAAGGGTTGAAATAAATTTGGTGATGTAGTTACCCATGGGGTATTACCCATGAGGGGAGAGAAATTTCAAACGTGATAGTAGAGAGATATATAGCCACATGGTTATTTTTTCTAAAAAATTTATAGGAAATACGGTTAGAAGTGAATTTTCAACAACGAAGGTGAATCTTAATAAATGGAAGCTAGGAAATTTCGTATGTGAGAGTGGAGATTGTTTTTGCTAAAATTTCCGTTGTTGATATATATTTCCTAAATTTTTTATTAGGTAATTTAATTATTATTTGTATTCTCAAATTCTATTTTCCATTATTTTTATTTAATAAGGGATTAATTGGAAAGATTTTGTTATAAAGACTGGTGATTACTTATAGATTTAAGTAAGCAAGATTAATTTAGAAACAATATTTGTAGGGAAAGTTGGAGATCCAATGCGTGAATTTAATGCAGCTTATTTATATGCCCAAAATCTAAATTATCTTCTCCCACTCTCTTTCTCTCTAGATCTTATTCTCTTTCTCTTTCTCTTTCTCTTTCTCTTTCTCTCATCGTTGTTTCTGCTTAGTAGAAAATTTTGTTTCCTGTGGTGTATTACTTGCTTACTTGCTTGAAGAAAGGCTTGAAAGTGAGTTTGTTTGAAATCGAGATCACGTCCTCGTCCTTGTTCCCAGATCCAAAGAGGCCGGAGGAATTTAGATCACAGGAAAAGTTACTACTCAAAATCTTTATGGCATTCTGTTGGCTTGTAATTGGAGCAGCTGCAGGCTTAATGTTTGGTTATCAAATTGGAATTTCAGGTTTATCTTTTTTCTAATACCGGCTTAATGTTTGGTTATCAAATTGGAATTTCAGGTATATCTTTTTTCTATACCTACCTTTATTTTATTTTATTTTTAATACCTAGTTGATCTTCAGGCTTACTCCAATTTTCATGCATAATTTTATTCTACGTGAGAGCCAAAGGTGGTGATTAACAATGGACATCCACAATCATGCCTGTACTAATATGTTGCAAAGAATAAAAAACCAACTTTAGGTTGGATGTGAATTATTTAGGAGGAGGCTTATACAAACCCTCTCATAAGAGGTAGGATTATAAAAATCTAAAGTGTCAATTAATTTGTAAATAGTATTGACTGAAACAATGTATCAGGTGTTATAATTTCTGGGCACACAGAATAAATATCGAGAGAAGTGGGAAGAGGATATTACTTATTCACTCTTTTATAACATACATACTCATCGTACAATATACACACTTTTCTTATCGTACAAAACTTAATTACCGTTCCTTATCTCTCTGTTCTCTCAACACATGAACTTAACTTAGTCGTCTCTATCTCTTCACTGTTAACTCAACAATATATATATATATATATACAAGATGGAGGAAGGATAAGTTTTATGGGGTGGTAGACACGTACTAAAAGATGTGGCATCTGAAGGTGTACAGTGCATGGTGGATAGCCACCACATGCATCCACCACATGCATGTTATAACACTCCCCCCTTGGATGTCCACCATTCTAAGATAATTGCCTCGTTAAAAATCTTGCTAGGAAAACCCAGAGGGACAAAACCTGAGCTAAGGAAAAGAGTACAAAGACTTAGAAGAGTGCTAGACTCGCATAAGCTGCCTCATTAAAAACTCTGGCAAGGAAAACCCAGAGGGACAAAACCTTGACAAATGAAAAAGAGTACAACACGATAAGGTCCAGTCAGACAAAAACAGGCATCGGAATACTCCCCCTGATTGAGCAGGCACTCAAATCAGTCCGCTTGATGATACATCCGTCTCATGCCAATACCATAAACCAGCTTTTTGAACATAGTCGTAGGCAGAGACTTGGTGAATAGATCAGCAAAATTCTCACAGGATTGTATCTGCTGGATATCAATCTCATGGTTCTTCTGGAGATGGTGAGAATAAAATAGCTTTGGCGAAATATGCTTGATTCTATCACCTTTGATGTAGCCTTCTTTGACTTGTGATATGCAAGCGGCATTGTCTTCAAAAATGACTGTTGGAACATCAGTGACAGAGGGTAGAGCGCAAGAGCTCCTAATATGTCCAATCAGTGATCGTAGCCACACACATTCCTGGCTGGATTCATGCAATGAAATAATCTCCGAATGATTCGAAGAAGTGGCTGGAAGACTTTGCTTGTTGGATCGCCAAGAGAATGCAGTACCACCACTCGTAAAAACATAACCTGATTGGGAGATAGCTTTGTGGGGATCGGAGAGGTATCCGGCATCAGTGTATCCCATTTTCTGTGAGCCGTTGGATGGGTTTCTCTGATAGAATAATCCCATGTCTACAATTCCGCGGAGATATCGGAGAATCTGCTTGACACCTGTCCAATGTCTCCTTGTCGGGGCAGAACTGAATCTGGCTAACAGATTCACAGCAAATGCAATGTCTGGTCTGGTACATTGGGCCAAATACATCAATGCGCCGATTGCACTCAAATATGGTACCTCAGGACCAAGTAGTGCTTCATCTTCTTCCTTTGGTCGGAATGGGTCTTTCTCAATATCAAGAGATCTCACAACCATAGGAGTACTCAATGGATGTGCTTTGTCCATGTTAAAACGCTTCAAGATCTTCTCAGTATATGCCGTTTGATGGACTAAAACTCCACTTGAGTTATGCTCGATCTGCAAGCCGAGACAAAATTTCGTTTTCCCGAGATCTTTCATCTCGAATTCCTTCTTCAGGTATTCAGCAGCATTACGGAGCTCTTCAGGAGTCCCGATTAAGTTGATATCATCGACATACACAGCGATGATAGCAAATCCAGATTCTGATTTCTTTATAAAAACGCAGGGGCAAATGGGATCGTTTGTATATCCTTCCTTTATCAGGTATTCACTAAGGCGATTATACCACATCCGCCCGGATTGTTTCAATCCATACAAAGCTCTTTTGAGCTGAAGTGAATACAAATGGCGTGGTCTTCCCTCAGGTAAAAATAACCCTTCCGGGACTCGCATATAAATATCTGTATCTAACTTCCCGTACAGATACGCAGTGACCACATCCATCAGATGCATGTCGAGTCTTTCTGAGACTACCAGACTGATCAGATATCTGAAAGTAATTGCATCCATAACAGGAGAATATGTCTCTTCATAATCAATCCCAGGTCTTTGTGAAAAACCTTGTGCCACGAGTCGCGCCTTATAGCGAACGACCTCATTTTTCTCATTGCTTTTTCTTGCAAAGACCCATTTGTTTCCCACCGGGTTCACATTCGCGGGTGTTGGTACTACCGGTCCAAACACCTCATTCTTTGCAATGGAAGCCAACTCTGCTTGGATAGCCTCTCTCTATTTTGCCCAATCAGTTCTATATCAGCATTCCTCAATAGAGTGTGGCTCAATATCATCGTTCTCGGTGACGATGTTAGTAGCTACTGAGAAGGAAAAAATATCGTCAACAATTATTTCATTGCGATTCCACATTTCTCCGGTACATGCATAATTTATAGAGATTTCCTCATTTCCCTCTCTTGGGGAGTGTACCGGTCCCTCTCTTGGGGATCTACCTTCTACAAGAGGCATATCTTCAGAGAATGTGGATTGTTCAATGATACTCTCTCCAGGAGTATTTACAACAGTTGATTGGCATTTCCTCTTCCTGGGAACAGAATCTTTCGAACCAAGAGGTCGCCCACGCTTTTGGCGTGCATTAGACGACTCATTTGCTGCAAGTTGTCCCACTGGAGTCATATGCCCTCTCGGGACATCAGCTCTTACAGCACGTCTCTCCAGGACATCAAGTTTAGCTGGAGCATTTGCAGCAGGTATATATGACTTGGTAACTTTAGCTGCGTCATTAAATGCATCAGGCATTTCATTGGCAATTTCCTGAAGATGAACAATCTTCCGCACCTCAATGTCACAGGCATTGGTACGAGGATCAAGATGAGACATAGATGGTGTGATCCAGGAAATCGCATGTCGTTCTTCTGACGACGAATCACGCCGTTCTACTGACGACGGATTGTCTCCCCCTAATGACGGGAAGACTGTCTCATCAAAATGACAGTCCGCAAAACGGGCGGTAAAAACATCACCTGTCATTGGCTCAAGATAACGAATAATAGAAGGTGAATCAAAGCCAACATATATTCCTAGCCGACGCTGAGGACCAAACTTGGTGCGTCGCGTAGGGGCAATAGGAACTTGCACAGCACAACCAAATACACGCAAGTGTGAAATGTTTGGTTGGTGACCCATAACAAGCTGCATAGGAGAATACAAATGATATGCAGTCGGACGAATCCGAACCAATGCAGCTGCATGTAAAATGGCATGTCCCCAGGCTGCAACAGGTAGCTTAGTTCTCATAAGCATAGGCCGAGCAATGAGCTGAAGACGCTTCACAAATGATTCTGCTAGACCATTTTGTGTATGAACGTGAGCAACAGGATGCTCTACGTCGATGCCAACTGCTTGGCAATAAGCGTCAAAAGCTCGAGATGTAAACTCGGCAGCTCCATCAAGACGGATAGACTTGATGGGGAATTCAGGGAAATGTGCACGTAATCGTATAATCTGAGCGAGCAAACGTGCAAAGGCAACATTGCGAGTGGATAATAGGCAAACATGCGACCACCTCGCAGAAGCATCCACCAAGACCATAAAATATCGGAATGGTCCACATTGGGGATGGATAGGCCCACAAATATCTCCCTGAATTCGTTGCAGAAAAGCTGGGGATTCAACAACGACCTTGGTTAAAGATGGTTTAAGCACCAATTTACCCAGGGAACACGCTGCACAAGCATAATCTTTGGACATCAGAATCTTCCTGTTCTGTAATGAATGTCCCTGCGTGTTTTGAATTATTCTACTCATCATGGTAGAACCTGGGTGACCAAGTCGGTCATGCCAAAGCATAAACGCTTTCGGGTCATTGAACTTCTGGTTCAAGACGGCATAAGATTCAACCCTTCTTATTATCGTATGATACAAACCAGAGGAGAGAGCTGGGAGCTTCTCTAATATACGCTTCTGGTGTGAGACAGTGGAGGTAATACACAAGTATTCCATATCATGCTCATTCACTGTCTCAAGGTGGTATCCATTACGACGTATGTCTTTAAAGCTCAACAGATCTCTCCTGGATCTGGAGGAATACAAAGCATCGTCAATATCAAGTATTGTACCACCCGGGAGCATAATACTAGCTCTACCAGAGCCCTCAATCAAACTGGTCGTACCAGTGATAGTAGTCACGCAAGCCTTGAACATACTCAAGCTCGTGAAAAATTTACTATCACGGAGGATTGTATGGGTCGTAGCACTGTCTGCTAGACAAACATCCTCGCCATATTGGCTTTGTTTGGATATGTCTCTGCTTGGACCAATATCTCGGGATATGCCTCTGCTTGGGTCCATATCCTTTAAAAATAAAGCAAGTATAAGCATATACACAAAAACGCTTATATTATATATGAACAAAAGTAGTACAGAAAAGTAATACAAGAAAAGTAGTACAATTGGTATGAACATACTCAATCCCCAATTGTATGGCAAAACTCTAATTGGTGTGAACATGCTCACCCCCCAATTAGTTTGCTTACATCCTCTCCTTCTAGATCGAGAAACATATCGGACAACTCCAGGTGGGTATCATCAGTGGGAACACCATTACAAATATAATTTGTCTCGGCACCAGTTTTGGCTTTCTTACATGAAGCCTGATACAAGTCAACTAGGTGCTCGGCCGTATAACAATTACGCGCCAGGTGTCCTTTCATGCCACAACGATAGCAGGTTACATCTCTAGGGGGTTTATTCCAACCTCTCCCTTTTCCTTGCTTCGTTTTGCCACTATCCCTCTCTTGGGGATCAGCGTTATCCCTCTTCTGGGGATTTTGTGTAGCATGATTTGGATTATTCCACTTCCCAGAATTATTCCGTCGGTAGCGTCTACCGCGCCTACCTTTATAACCAGGTCGTCCACGTCCCTGTCCTGAAGCAGTCGCTGCATAAGCTTTGGGTACAGACGTAGAACCAGTGGGACGAGCCTCGTGGTTTAATAACAACAATTCATTATTCTTCTCAGCAACTAGAAGGCAGGAGATTAATTCAGAATATTTTTGGAACCTACGCTCTCTATATTGCTGCTGTAACAGCACATTAGAGGCGTGGAAAGTGCTGACGGTTTTCTCCAGCAGCTGCGCATCAGTAACAGTGTCACCACACAGTCTCAGCTGCGAGGTTATTCTGAATAAGGCCGAATTATATTCTGTTACTGACTTGAAGTCCTGCAACCGCAGGTTCCTCCAATCATTCAAAGCACCAGGATGTATGACCATCGACAAATGACCAAATCTATCCTTTAAATAGTTTCAGAGGACTAACGGGTCTTTCACCGTCAAATATTCAGATTTAAGTCCCTTATGGATGTGGTGTCGAATGAAAATAGCGGCAGTAGCAGCACGACTCTCTGTGGTCGGTTGATTTCCTTCCCGAATAGTATCTCCGAGTTGCTTAGATGCGAGATGGAGTTCCATATCGAGGACCCAGGAAAGGTAGTTATTTCCAGTGATATCTAAAGCAACAAACTCAAGCTCTGTTAGATTCGACATTGAAAATAAGACAACACAAGTATACCTTTCTGATTTTGTGAGATGCCCAGAAGCTTCGGGTTGATCACAAAATGTCGAGGTCTTGATCTGGAGAGTGGTAGAAACTCGTGCTGATAACGTGTTATAATTTCTGGGCACACAGAATAAATATCGAGAGAAGTGGGAAGAGGATATTACTTATTCACTCTTTTATAACATACATACTCATCGTACAATATACACACTTTTCTTATCGTACAAAACTTAATTACCGTTCCTTATCTCTCTGTTCTCTCAACACATGAACTTAACTTAGTCGTATCTATCTCTTCACTGTTAACTCAACAATATATATATACAAGATGGAGGAAGGATAAGTTTTAAGGGGTGGTAGACACGTACTAAAAGATGTGGCATCTGAAGGTGTACGGTGCATGGTGGATAGCCACCACATGCATGTTATAACATCAGGTTTAATGTTTTAAAGAAATTCTTTTTAGTAAATTATAGCTACTTAAAAATATTGTCATACTATCTCTATATAGGCCAAAACTCACGTGGGATACACGCAAGGCGAGTCTGACACATGTCTAAGTCATATCGGTGTTCGACACAAACATTTGACTCTTTTTAAACTGTCCGTGCTTCCTCGGTCATAAAAGACTCTTCTATTTTTTATTGGTAAGATGTATAAGTGGTTAATTGCAATGTGTTCAATCCACAATTTCCATGTAAACCTGGCACTTATTTGTTCAAGAGAAACTGATCCAATTCGAAGGTGTATATGAAGGGGTTTTGTAAATTTAGTCCCTATTTTCATAAGTCTTGTATTTTTAATCCAACATATAAAAACATTTGTTAATTTAGGCCTTATTTTTAAAAAGACATAACTAACCTTTACAAATATTCTTTTTCAAAGCTTTGAATCCTGTAGTAATATCTCGTCAGAATAAAAAAGTTAATTTTTATCTCCTTTAGGAGAAGAATTAGACTTCGTCTATTTCTGTAAAAGTTGTGCGAAATCAAATTTCCTTCGAATATAGGTAAGTGAAGAAAATTCTGAGTTACGAGCAGAAAGTTACATACGAAATACAATAGAAGCATCAATTTGGGTTATAGTTCAACTTCTCTATCTTGCAATTATAGGTCTGAACTTGCTAAAATATGTATGGACTTGCTATTGCAGGTCTGAACTTCAAATTGAAGGATAGGACTTGCAATTACAGGTCTGGACTTGCTATTGCAGGTCTGAACTTATAAATTTAGGTATAAATTTACAATTACAGTTCTAAACTTTTAATTATAGGTCTGAACTTACAAAACCAAATCTTAACTCGCAATTGCAACTCAAACTTGCTATAACTGGTCTAGACTTGCAATTACAATTCTAAACTTGCAATAGTAGGTCTGAACTTGCTAAACAAAGTCTAGACTTCCAATTACAAGTCTAAACTTGCTAAAACAAGTTTGAACTTGTAATTACAATTCTGAACAAACAATTGGAAGGGTATGGACTTACACTTGTAGGTCTAAACTTGCAATTGCTAGTATGAACTTGTTAAAACAGGTCTGAGCTTACAATTGCAAGTCTGAACTTGCAAAAGTAAGTTTGAAATTGTAATTGCTATTCTGAACTTGCAATTGCAGGTTTGAATTTGCTAAAGCAGGTCTGGACTTTTAGTTGCAAGTCTGAACTTGCAAAAGCAAGTTTGAACTTACAATTGCAGGTATAAACTTGCTAAAGTAAGTCTAAACTAACATGATTTGCAAGTTCGAATTTGCAAAAAGCAGTTTTCAATCTAAACTACATGATTTGCAAGTTCATACTTGCATTAAAACTCCAAAAATAGATTTTAATAAAAATACATGATTTGCAAGTTCAAACTTGCATTAAAAATCACGAAAACAAATTTTAATCCAATCTAACATTATTTGCAAGTTCAAACTTGTAAAAAACAATTTTCAATCCAGACAAAATGATTTGCAAGTTCAAACTTGCATTAAAACTCTAAAAAATATATTTCAATAAAAATGCATGATTAGCAAGTTCAAACTTGCATTAAAAATCACAAAAATAAATTTCAATCCAAAATAACATGCTTGCAAGTTCAAACTTGCAAAAAACCGTTTTCAATATAAACTACATGATTTGCAAATTCAAACTTGCATTAAAACTCCAAAAAGTAGATTTCAATAAAAAAAATACATGATTTGCAAGTTCAAACTTGCATTAAAAATCACGAAAATAAATTTAAATCTAAACTAACATGATTTGCAAGTTCAACTTGCATTAAAACTCCAAAAAATAGATTTCAATAAAAAATACATGATTTGCAAGTTCAAATTTGCATTAAAAATCAGAAAGATAAATTTCAAATGAAACTAACATGACTTGTAAGTTCAAACTTGCAAAAAACAGTTTTCAATCCAAACTACAAGATTTGCACAAATAGATTTCAAACTTAAGATTGCAAGTTTGACATCTTGCAATACAATTTTGAACTTACAATTGCAATTTTGAACATATAATTGCAGGTCTAAACTTTTAATTGCAGGTTCGAACTTGTAATTGCTATTCTAAAATTTTCAATTGTAAATTTGAAATAATTCAAATAAAATAGAATATTTGACGAATGAAAAATTAACTAATTACGCTTACAAAAATCGCATAAACAGAAGTGACATAATCGCATAATCTCTTTTGTTGATGCGATTTTTGTATGCTTAGGCAACTTTATATTCTCTGTTTTATTGGTATTGATTATGATTCAATTTCAAACTTATTTTTGCAAGTTCAAAATTGTTTTAACAAGTTCAAACTTGCAATTGTAAAAGAGAGAAGAGAGAAACTTGAACTAGAACTAAAATCCAAGTTGAAATGCTACTGTATTTCACCTGTAACTATCTGCTCGCAACTCAGAATTTTCTCCACAATACCTACTTGTGAAGAAAATTTGATTTCGCACAACTTTTGCAGAAATAGACTAAGTCCAATTTTGCTCCTAAAAGGGCTAAAAATCTATTTTTTATTTTGACGGGATGGTAATACGAGATTTAAGGTTAGAAAACGTGAATAAGGGTATCTTAGGTATTTTTTAAAATCATTCACATATTTTTTAAAATTTTAGGGACTAAAATCATAACACTGTATTTTTTTAAGGACTAAAATCATAAAGTCTAAAAAAATAGGATTAAAATCATAAAAGTATTTAGGTGAGGGATTAAAATCATCGGTCCCCTACAAAATAAGGACTTTTTTTTTTTTTTTACATTTTCCCTATGAATAAAAAAAAATAACAAATACTATCGTAAAAAAAATAAAAATAAATAAAAAGTAACGATAAATATTTTTAATAATAAAATACTGAAGACTAATTCCCATGTGAAAGTGGGCAGACCTCGGTTTGAGTCCTTTGTCAATCCGTTCAACTCAATTAAGCTTGGTTTGGAACTCAACCAAAACTATTGAACTCAATTTCTGGCTTGATCGACTACTCGACTTTGTGTCTGATCGGGCCTAGCCGGATATCCTCCATGCTTTGGTCGGGCCTGAATTAACCCTAGATACTAAAAAGGAAAAGTTTAAAAGAACACCCTAAAGTTTGGTGGCGGGCTCCAATTTGTTTGTCATTAAATGCTCAAGTTTGGTGCCTACAATCAATCAAGTGATATATAGGATTAATCCTTAATTCCTTATTTATGTTTCAGGAAGTTAAGCAGTTTGAAAATTTAATTAATATGATATCATGATGGATCATAACATATTGTTGGAAGATGAAATATTAATTTGTATTGTGTTAGCTCATCAAAAAAAAAAAAATTTGTATTGTGTTGAAACAAAAGTCGAAGAATTATTAGTTGGTTGAAGAGTCTTACTTAGAAATGTAGTTTACTTGTTGGAGAAGACTTCCAGTTCATTGTACTAACTACTTAAGTGTTGTTAATGTATCTAGGTTAGTGTGTTAGCAGTCTTATAAATTCAAAGGTTTGTATTGAGACTAAAAAAAAAAAAGTTCAGTATCAAGAAAATCAAAGATTTCATCTAATATTTGAGTATTCTTAAGCAGGTCTAAGAATTGTAAGTCGAGGAGCTCAGTACGGCCTCTTGGCCGTACATCTCCAAGTCCTTTCTTCTTGTTTTTGGTTTAATAGTAATTTAATAATCTTTCGCTTCCGCTGCACGCCAAAAAAGTGGTTTCAGAGCGTTGGAAAGAATTCTGGAATTGAGTTGAAGCTTAGGCGAGTTGAGTCAAGTTGGTTTTAATGTATTGAGTAAAAAAAAAAGAAAAAAAAAAAGAAGGAAAAAGAGAGAGTTCACCCTTCCCTTGAAGGTTTATTGTCACCCATTTGTTAAAGAAACTTTTTGATGCACCGAAAGTTTGATTGTTGTGATTTCTCCATGGTTACAAGTTTTAAAAAAGGTGAAAAGGTTTTTTTTTGGTAAAAAGTTCGTTGTAAAAAAATGGAAGAAAGAAGATGAAGAAAAACAAAAAGAAAAAAAAAACTGAGAAGGTAGATGAGGAGCCTCTGAATCCAATGTGATCAAGCTCGTGTTAGCAAAAAGAGCCACTGAATCCACGGATCAAGCTCGGCAAATTATGAAGAAGAAAAACAAAGAGAGAAGATAAGGAGCCTCTGAATCCAATGTGATCAAGCTTGTGTTAGCAAAATGAGCCTCTGAATAATCCACGAGATCAAGCTTGGTAAGTAAAAAAAAAAGGATAAAAGAAGAAAAAAATCGATGAAGCAAATGGATAAATACCTATAGAAGAAAATCATCAAGTTTCAAGTAGTGTCATAGAGAATACAATTCATAAGGGCATGTATGGAAGATTCAAAATTAGAATTTAAATTTGAGTTGGACGGGGCAAAGCATAGAAGTGAAGACAATGATAAGAATTGAAGACAATACATGGTAAAAGCAATAAAGATTAGTTTGGGTAATTATGAAGTTTTTTGGAAATACAAATTTTTTTTTTTGGTCGATAAAAAGATTTATTGAAGATTAAAATAAGGTACACAAGAGATATATAGAAGCTAATCCTGACTCAATTAGTCAACAGACTAAGGAGGGTTTGTTGGAAGATGAAATGTAAATTTGTATTTGTGTTGAAACGAAAGTCGAAGAGTTGTTAGTTGTGAAAAGTGTCTTACTTGGAAATGAATAGTCTGTTTGGACAAGGGATTTGGGGGAGGAATTTTGTGGGACAAGGGATTTGGTAGAAAAAACATGTTATATTTTTTCTCAAAATCCCTGGTCCTCACAAAATCCCTCCCTAAAATCCCTTGTCCAAACAGACTAGAAGTTTACTTGTTAGAGAAGACTTCCGGTTCATTGTACTAATTACTTAAGTGTACGTTGTTAATGTATCTAGGTTAGTGTGTTAGCAGTCCTATAAATTTAGAGGTTTGTATTGAGACTAAAAAAAATAATGTTTTGTATCAAGAAACTCAAAGATTTAATCTAGTATTTGAGTATCCTTAAGATCTAAGAATTGTAAGTCGATGAGCTCTGTATGGCCAAGAGGCTGTACATCTCCAAGTCCTTTCTTCTTGTTTTTTGGTTTAATAGTTATTTAATAATCTTCTGCTTTCGCTGCGCGCCAACACATATGTTTTTAATTAGTTTTGAATTGATTTTTTTTAGGTGGATTGATAGTCATGGATGACTTCTTGCTGAAGTTCTTCCCTGCTGTATATGAAAAGAAGCAACGTGTAAATGAAAATGACTACTGCATGTTTGAAAACCAGTTTATTCATCTGTTCACCTCCTCCGTGTACCTCGCTGCCCACGTCTCCAGCTTTTTCGCATCAATGGTTTTCTCCAAAATGGGTCGGAAAATAACGATGCTAGTCGCGTCAGCTTTCTACACGATAGGAACTGTCCTTATTTCTGTAGCTCGTAGTCTTGAACAGCTGATCATTGGGAGGGTTCTGCTTGGTTTTGGTGTGGGATTTGGCAATATGGTATACATTTACATGACCCTTATCTTGTTAGATTGCATATTTTTGTTTTTGTTTTTTTTTTTTTTTAAGGTTTTGTTGTTCATGATTCACACGTTACAGTTGCATGTGCGTATGGTTTAAATGTTTAACACATCCAATCGGTACCAGTGACTTACATATCAATATCAATTTATAGTTGAAGGAGAAATATGGATTTAATAATTGATGAGGGAGAAATTAATTAATATGCGAGATAATATGCAAACGCAGTCTGCAAGTTTGCATTCATATTATTGTATTTGAATGACTAATATTTAATATTAGCGTATTTGTATTCTGACACATTATATTTTCTCGTAAGTAGATCTGAATGATAAAAAAAATTTCACTACTTGTAGGCGATTCCATTGGTTCTATCGGAAATTGCACCAGTCAATTATCGAGGTGCAGTGAACATTCTCTTCCAACTATTCGTGACGATCGGCATTTTTTGTGCAAACTTTGTAAATTACTTTGTATCAAATATTCATCCATGGGGTTGGAGGCTAGCTGGATTTCCAGGTCTACTTCTCTACGTTTGTTCTATTGTTGTCCATGAGACTCCAACAAGCTTCATCGATGCCGAGTTTAATCAAATAATAGTTGCTAGTCAATTATCCCCTCAAGTTAAGAACCCTTTCAAGAAACTCACTAATCCTTCAACCCGGCCTCCTCTAGTTAATGCCATCATGTTGCAAGTATTCCAGCAATTCACAGGAATTAATGCTATAATGTTCTACGCACCAGTTCTATTTCAGACCGTTGGAATATTTAAGAATGATGCTTCCTTGTTATCGTCTGTCATCATTGGGATCGTATATGTGATAAGTGCAATGGTTTCAATTAAAACAATTGATAAGTTTGGTAGAAGAGCATTGCTCCTTCAAGCTTGTTGTCAAATGTTCATCACCCCGGTAACATTTAACTTCAATTCTATTTGAAATCTAAATGCTATCAAATTTAAAGTTTTTGACTTCAGCTTTACTGATCTCTGACGTATTATAATCGTATATAATGTAGTGTATTATAGGGGGAATTTTGCTAGCAGCAGATTTGAAGATTACAAACTCATTAGGAAGCGGAGAAGGCATAGCGTTGGTATTGTGTTATGTGACTAATTTTATTATTACTTTTGTATTTATTTAATTATTATAGAAATTAGAATTAGTTAGTTTTATTTTTAAGTGTAACCGTGTAGTGTGAGTAGTTGCTATTTTTTAGGGATAATAGTTGATTTAAGTAGTAGTTTGTTAGTAGTGGGAGTCTTGCACCTATTTTGGTGCTACTCTTTATACGTGGGAAGTGGTATAGTATTTCACAACTCTATTTAAAGGGTTAAAAGATAAATAAAAAGAGGAGAAGAATATTTGTTTGGAACATTGATGTGTTATTGGGAGTAAGATTACACTCAAAGTAATCAAATGGAGGTTTGGATTTCCTCGAATTAATCCAATTATCCAATTAGTTTGGAGTTCGTAACATATTGCTGGTTTGTCTGTTTGTTATGTGCTTTGCACGGTCATGGGGACCTCTGGGTTGGTTGATTCCAAGTGAAACGTTTCCGTTTGAGACAAGAACGACTGGTTTTGCATTGACGGTTAGTTCAAATATGCTCTTCACCTTCATCATAGCATAGGCATTCTTACCCATGATGTGTCACATGCATGCCGGTATCTTCTTCTTCTTCGCTGCATGGATCCTCATTATGGGCCTCTTCACATTGTTTCTGTTGCCAGAGACGAAGAACATACCGATAGATGAAATGGCTGAGAGTGTTTGGAAGCAACATTGGTTTTGGAAGAGATATATGGTTGATCAAGTGATTCAAGTCTAAGCAATTAAATTGATTTTCATGTAGTTTGATAGGGTATAACATATTTATATTACTTACTAATCATCATTTAGTTGGTGGTTCCTATTATGTGTTTGAATGGTTGTTTAAAACTTCGTTTTCTGTTTTCTTAAGATATTGTGAATTTGGATTTCAGATTTTTATTTTGGTTCAAATTTTTGTTTTACATTCAAAATGGTGTCTATGTTTAAGTAATTCTGTTGTTTCATCTGACATACATTTGGGATTTGACCTCTTCTTTGTGTTTAATTTGGGGAGAAGAAACATGTGAGTAGGTATTTAATAGAGCGTTTTAATTTTGGTAAAACCATAGTTAGTAATTCAATGTTCAGTAAAATTTGGTTTCGAAAATGATTCGAATTCATGGACGAAAAATTATGTCAAAGCAGGAATTGAATTAATCCAAGCACTGCCGATAGCATTATCCATTACAAAATCCCTTGTTTTTTTTTTTTTTTTTCAAACCATTTGTTTATACCACGTGGCGTGCAAAGGAAACATAGAGTCGAGTAGCTAACTTACTCTCGGGAGTATACAAACACCATGGAAATGATAACGTTCGTAATTCGTAGATAAAAATGACACAGCTTGTTTAAACGGCACCCAAAAATCTACAATTTCCAAGAACCATAAACATCAAATTGTTTGAGAATGATAGTTAAAGAATTTAGAGTGAGAAAATCAAGAAGAGATTTTCAATTTCTATCAACACTATGTAAAAACAATTAAAGTTACAACATTACAGCTCTTCCTCGTCGTCTTCTTCATATTTTGATATCAAAAGCTAGATTGAAGAAGCAAATTAATTTGTAGCCGTTAGATGATGATCTCTTTACTTATCACCAATTTCTTGTTCTGAATCATAGACTTCTTACAATGAGCAATTGCTCCTTGAATTGCACTCTGTAGTTCTTCCATTGATGACGAATTCGAACTGTAAAGACTGCTTCCATTAGTACTTTCAGTAGTACTAATCACACGGCTTGGCGAAGATCTCATCGAAGATGGGCAACTTGAAACACAGTTTCTCCTTCTTGGGTATCGAAGATTTTCTGAAAATGATTGAGATAACCCACGATTTAGTTCTTTCCTTGAATTCAAAACCCTACATTGCTGTTGCTGTTGTTGTTTGTTCTGTGATAATTTCTCATAAAAGGGTTTCACTTTCTTCAAATACTTCCTCATCATTTCCTTTGCAGATTGACTCATTCGCTTCACAGAATTAGATCCCTGCAAATTCTCCTGATCTACTCTGTTTTTAGTACTATCTTTTCGAAACACATTGGAGAATCGTTTAAACACATTGAGGGGTTTCTTGATCTGTGGGTTTTGGGAATTCAGAAGATGATAGTTACTGGAAAAATTGCTGAATCGTTTAAACCCGTCTTCCTCTGTGACTGAACTAGGTCGAGATGAATCGCATGACTCTGTTAGTAAGAACAGATCGTTGGAGCTGCCGGTGGAGTCACGAGAAGTGGTTGTACAGGAAGTGGTGGAGGAGGAGGAGGAGAGAGAAAGTGAGAGGGTTTGAACCATGGAGAGACGAGGAGAGAGATGGAGGGGGAGGATTTGACTTTGAAGAAGAGTTCATCAGCTGGACAGAAATGAGTAGGAGAGGATTTATGAGGAGATAGAGAAATTGAGAATTCGAAATCTGAGGAAGAAGATAAAGATAATGAGAGAGAATGAGATGGAGATGATGGAAGTGTTTTAGATCTTCCATCTTTTGATCTTGTTTTTCCCATCTCTGTTTTTTCTCTCTACATTATATTTCAGAAACTTAGAGAGAGACGAAAGAAGGAGAGACGAGAGAAGGATAGGAGATTGAAGATGGTGAAAAGTTTGGACTTTTAAAAGTTGTAATAAACTTCGAAACGGCTGCAAGTTTTTTGAGTGGTGGGCCACATCGAGTCTGGATTTCTGTACTCCCGACAGTTTAGTACCGCTTAAGAAAAATTGTGGGCCCACTTCTGACTATTTAGCCGTTTGATTTGGTTATCATTCTGTTCCCAAACGCTTACATTGTACTACATGGTTTGGCTTCCTATTGTTTGTTGGGTCCTGTTAACGTGTGCCCTAAGGACACACGATAAGGTTATTTTTGAAGGAGTTTTTTTGTAAGTTCGAAGTCTTCAAATTAGTTGAATTTTTGTTGACACAATATTATTATTATTTATAAGATGTCCACAAAAAATCAGCTCAATTAGAAATATCTAACCCTCCAAACAAATCACTTTAAATGTAAGCCGTTCATTCACACTATTAAAGTTTAAATTAAGTGTTTGTGGTACTAGATGGTGCTAGAGATCTCCGATTGAGCTGATTTTTTTAGATATGGTCTAAATAGTATAAATAATATACATATCAAAAAATCAGCTCATTTGGACAATCTTAAGAAACTAAACAAAACACAAAAGCTAAAAGCTTATCATGTGCCGTAAGGGCACATGTTAACAAAATCCTTGTTTCTTAACCTATTTCTCGTTACACTCACTTTACACCCATTTATGGGGAACATCGAAATTGTTTAACCTGGAGATTGTTTCACTCTCTATATATCTAGAGAGAGGCAAAACACACATACATGGCCTTTGCACAGTGGCCGATGGGGCATCACTTAGAGATGATTGGATTATTGATTTTGGGTGATCATCCTTATAAAAAAAGAACACATCATAAGATTTTTAACTTGGTCATTTATTGTTGATGAATGATAAAATGAATTGCTCCATCATCGTCGATTTTCTATCACTGGATGATAGAGTTACAACTTTTAAAATGAGTTGATTTTTTGTAAGGATGCTTGGTGATGAAAATTGAGAACATTATCCTTGCTCAAAGTCAACCATTTAATCATCTACCGTACAAGCCACTATATTTGATACTACACTTAAGACGATATAAAAGGATCCTTACTCGTATTTATATAGGTTATTCAAAAAAAATTGCTATCATTTGTTTTGTGATTCTAAATTCATCAAATTTTGGTTAAAAATTAATGATAAAATACTTAATTTCCAAAGCATAGAATTTTGATCAACTTTCATTTTAAAATATGTAATTCTTAGGTGAAGATGATACCAGTACTTCAATTATCTTTATGTGGCATCTCTAGTACTTGTTAGAATTATTTAATTTATTTTATAATTTTTTTTGAGTAAAAAATTATTTCAGTTTTATTTCTTGAGTTGTGTCTCTTGGGGTACCTTTTAAATGCCAAGAGAAATGTGCATCTATGAAGAGACATCTTGTGGTTTATGGAGAGTCAATATTGACTCTATATAAACCCTTTCCTCTTGTAGTTTAGTATCGGGTTTTTCAACAAGGTTTTGTGAGTCATATTTTTGAGTAGTGTATGAGAGCACAGTAATTATCAGTTCGCTAGGGCATATAGTTTTGTAGTGCTGCTTCTGTACGACACGATCGTTGTATCCTAGGAGACAGACGTCCACAGAACTATTGGCACCGTTGCGGGGATGAATTTATCTTAAGGACATTGTGTCTAACACAAGTCTCGATCACTTTTAGATAAGTTTTTATTTTCTTATTTGATTCTAGTTTTGTGATTTTCGATTTTTAAAAAATCGAATCCATTAATTTCCAATAGTAGTAAACTGGGTGTAATGATAAATTGGGTGAGTTTTTGTTTTTTGGTAGTGGGTTATTGGGTGTTAATGCATACAAAATGGGGTGCAAGTCAAACTTCCAAATGCTAAATAAACACATGAGAGAAGGACTGAATCTAATGGCTACAAATTTATATATATATATATTTTCGTGTGTATTTTAAAGATGGTAACAAGTACTTATGAAAAGGTG
>MVGT01001374.1:275544-329103 GCA_002174775.1 Macleaya cordata
TATAAGCTCTTATTTATTTTTCGTAATAGAGATAAGAGATTGCATTTAAAGGAAAAATGGGGATTGGGGGCCAAAATATAAACAAGGCCTTGGATAAGCTATTCAATAGTTGAGAGTATTGTTGTAACATTTGTTAGGATTTTCGCTCACTTAATGCTTAGGATTCACCACAAACAATGACAAGCAAATACTAACACAAAAAATAATAGAGAAAAGAGACAAAAGAAAATTCATCACAAACGATTTACGTGGTTCACTACTCTTTGGCTACGTCCACGGCAAAGAATAACTTCTTTCACTACGATCAAAGGGATTACAAAGTAAGCCACACACTCAACTACTCTCACAAGCTTCTCTCTAGCTTGCTGCTCAAACTTCACTCGACAATATTGCTCTCACAATATTCTCTCTATCCTCAGACTCACAACCCTTTCAAGAGATCTCACACTCTCAATGTTATTTTTCAGAATGCTTTAGGCTAATGCCCTACTCTCATATTTATAGCCTCCAATAGGTATCCAAATCTTAAAAGGAAAAGAGAATCCTAACTAAATATGACAAGGAAAGCCACCTAAAATAGTAGTTCCCTCAAATATAAGAGAAAAGAAGTTTCTAAAACCTTGATTGATTTTTCTAAAACTTCACAAATCTCTACCTTTTGGAAAAACTCTAATTCACGTACCCGTTCTTCTCTTCATGTTCATCATCGTTACTTTTGGTGAAATACTTGCAGCTTTATTTTCAATCTCCTTTGATCCCTTTATCTTCATCTTATTGTTGTCGTTGCACTTCCTCATCAATCATCCATAGTGAGTAACTCCTAAGTTGCTCTCCATCTTGGGAATCACACTAACATCATCATCAACCAGCACATCAACATCATCATCTTCAAACTTGCACATCTCAAACACAGCATATGCTTGAACCATATCTTCTTTCATCAATATCTCCTTTTCTACCACTTTGGTAGACTTCATTACTGGCTTCCACTCCTTTGTAACTCTTACAATTGCTCCACCTACTCTATCAACTCTACTAGCTCCAGCGGCTCTACCAACTACTCCAGCTACTCCACCAAAATTTGTATTCGTTAAAAGGACATACAAATTATCAACTCTCTTTGCCATGAACATGATACGAGAATTCCTTTTAACTTTCATGAGCCCATAATTCACATTAACCTGACAACCCTTCAAATCCAGTGCACCCAAGGATATCACATTCCTTTTCACATTAGGAACATGACGCACACTTGTCAATGTCCTTAACAAACCATTTGTGGTCCTGATTTTGATTGTTCCAATCCTTACCACATCACATAACGCATTGTCACCCATAAAGACTACCAACTACAGGTGTGTAGGATGTAAACCACTCTCTATGAGGACATATATGATAGGAACAAGCAGAGTCAAGAATCCATTCTTTCACTTTCATTTCTTTATCGATAATTGACAGGACCTCTCCACAATCCTCATCATCTGACTTTCTAATAGCTATAGTAGTCGTTGCCTTCTCCTCCTCTTTCTTTTTCTTCTCAGGACAATCTCATATCATATGCCCTTTCATTGCACAGTAGAAACAGTCCAACACCATGATTGGTTTCCTCTCTTTCGATGCTCCACCTTTCCATGTACCACTTCCACTCTTCTTCCCTCCTTGAACAAACAGACCTAGTGACTTATCATGTTTCTCTTCCGTTTCTTCAAACTTTTCATCGGAGAATATAATACTTTTTGCTTATTCTAAAGTAATAGTGTCTCTACCATAAAGTAGAGTCTTAATCAAGCCTTATGAGTACAACGTAATGACGCAAGCAAAAGAACTGCTTTATCCCCATCCTCTAACTTAATGCCAACATTAGATAAATCATAAAGAACTCGTTTGAACTCACCTAGATGGGTATGTAGATCTGCACCCTCTTCTTTTACGAAAGAATACATATGTTACTTCAAAATCAGTCGAATTGTGAGACTTTTAGCCATGTAAATGTCCTCCAATTTCTTTTATAAATCTACTGTAGACGTTTCCTCCATCACATCATACACAACTTCATCAGACAATCTCGAACGTATAGTACTCACCGCTATTGAATTGATATTCACCCACTTCTCATCATCTATCTTTCCTGGCTTCTTTTCTTTCCCACGCAACGCATCATCTAGACCTTGTTCAACCAAGGCATCTTTCATCCAAAGTTTCCATTAGGAAAAGTTCTTCCTTCCATCAAATTTTTCTATTACCACCTTCCCATCTCCAATCGTAGCAAAAGCCACCATTGTTGATCAACCAAAAGCTCTGATACCAATTGTTAGGATTTTCTCTCGCTGAATGCTTAGGATTCACCACAAACAATGACAAGCAAATACTAACACAAAAAATAATTAAGAAAAAAGATAAAAAGAAAACACACTACAAACGATTTACGTAGTTCACCACTCTTTGGCTACGTCCATGGCAAAAAACAACTTCTTTCACTAAGATCAAAGGGATTACAAAGCAAGCCACACACTCAACTACTCTCACAAACTTCTCTCTAGCTTGCTTCTCAAACTTTACTCTACAATATTGCTCTCACAATATTCTCTCTATCCTCAAACTCACAACCCTTTCAAGAGATCTCACACTCTCAATGTTATTTTTCAGAATGCTTTAGGCTAATGCCATACTCTCATATTTATAGCCTCCAATAGGTATCAAAATCCTAAAAAGAAAAGGGAATCCTTACTAAATATGAAAAGGAAACCCACCTAAAATAACAGTTCCCTCAAATACAAGAGAAAATAAGTTTTTAAAACCTTGATTGATTTTTCTAAAACTTCACAACATTAACCCCACATCAAATCACATAGGAATTTAAAGCTTATGCTTAATTTGTAGCCTTGTAATTTCTTTCTCGTTTGTATACAGTAAAGTCATGTGTACATGTTGTTAGACATTGCTCTCACGTACCCTGCATGTGATCATTCATCCTTTCATTACTGCATGTGCCATGCACGTGATTTCATGAATTATTGGTCATAACTAATAAGAAATAAACTAAAATTTCGTTCGCTGCTAATCTTGAATTTAAGAGAAATTTGTTTGGTGAAGTAGTAACTTATAAATTAATAAGTAAATAAGCTAGTAGGGAAATGGAGTAGTAGTGTAGGATCGGAGAAAAAACTTTTCTGTTCAATTGTAAACGACCGAAAAGAAACAGTTTTTTGTATTCCTAACTAGGGGATGAAATCGTCTAATGTACTTATGGAGTCGCCCCCTGATTAATCTAGGAATCAGGACCCTATTTTAAAAAATCATTTAGTTTTAACAAAAAACTTGACGATCTTCCGCCTAGTCTAGTCTACATAGAGAGATTCTTGGTAAGAGAATCCTGGTACAGATCGAAAAGGTGTTAAGCACCTGACAACTGTCCAATCGTGAGATCAACCTCTACTTCGCAACTAAGGGTATTTGAGTGAAATTTTAAAATTAAAAATTATTTAAATTACACTAAGAAATAGTGTTTACATGAAAGTAAGTTTAATCCCCTCTATTCTATATTTCATGCAATTAAGGTTTTGGGGCAAAAAGTAAAAATACTTTGACATGTAAACTCAAATTTAGGTGTCACAAGATTGCAAACAGACTGTCGTCTATTCACAAACAAGCAATGATACTCGCAAATTTCTATCCATAACCAACGAGAAAATAAGGAGATTCGTCACAATTATGCAAACTAGGAAGCAAAGCGGACTAGTCTTGCAGAGAAGTGTAGGACTCTAGGTCATTCACACACGAGGTAGAATACATGTCATAGTATATGGGAATCCTGGAGCCCATATATGTGCTCGAAATACATACGGCTAAACTGGAAAGTCGCGTGTATGCACTCATGTTATACGAGTATTTTTATTTTTAAAAAATGATACACCAACTCTGATATTAAAAATACTTAGTTAAAAGAGGCCAACGTTGTCGCTTTCTGGATCTTCTTTTAAAGTTGCAATCCAATTTCCAAGGACATTCCTGCAAGTATATGCTATAAATGTTGAGAACAACTTCAAACATTATAACACGCTTCATCATATCGCGACCAACATTACATGTATCATCAGAGTCTAGAATATTCGCAGTAGCGGAGGAAAGTGCCAAACCAAACAACACAATTTCTGAGAAATGTTTGTTGAATGTGAGGTGATAGCTAACGCAGGGCTTGGGGTGGAGGGGCTTTTCCTGGCTTTGTTCTTGGTTTCTAATGCCTTGGTCGTTGGGTAGGCCGTACTGGTCTTCTGTGATTGGCACTATGAGATAAAAATAAATTTATAACATTAAGAAACTTACTTATGATATCTGTAATATTTCAAAACTCTTACAAATTGAGGGGTGCCAAAAATATTGTAATAATTATGAAACATTACGAAAGTATTTACTAAATATCGTCAAAGTTTACGTAACAGGAATACGTTATTTAATTTTATTATTATTTTTAAATAATGTTTCAGTTATCCTTAAACGTTCTTTATAAATAACAGACATGCATATAATAATCAAAATAATCGTGGACGCTAGACTGCAAGTTAAAGTGGGATGACTTGATTGCAGTCTAATATCCACGATTATTTTAATTATTATATACATGTCTATTATTTATGTTCAGTTCTTCTTTTTTCCTAATGTGATAAAAGAATTTAAAAAAATTGGTCTATTTGAGCATCCCGGAGAGCCTCACAATAGAGTTGCCCTCCCTGCAACTGGAGTCGATACCGAAGCTTCCTCCACGACCAATATCGTATTCGGGGTACGAATATTGCTTTATTTTAATTTTTTTGTTGAAGCAAAATCTTTTTAATTTTTACCCAAATGTTTTATTCTTTTTAGTATATTTATATATTTTAATATCTCAATTATTTTCTTAAAAATAACCTAACCATGTGCTAGCAGCCACAGGGCCAAGGAGAGTAAAATCTGTAGGATACTGGGCCAGCCTTTTTGTTGAAGTGCTACACTTAGGAGGTTTTTTTGTTGGTTGAAAATAGTACTTTGTAACTGGGCTAGGCCCAGTTTTGTTATTAACTATGTAGGTGAGCTGGGCTTTTTTCATTGAGGTGTCTGTTGATGTATTTTTGTCCTTCTATTAAATAAACTTTGTATTGTGGTCTGAGACTCTGGTCTAGGCCTTTTTTTTGTTTTAGAAGTTTTTGCTTGGAAACCCCTTCAAACATGGAAAGGTGGTAGGTCCCACTGCCACATATACATCTGGCACCAGTTTTGTAAAAGGGTCGGTCCAAAAAGCTTTATTGTTTGGCTTTTTATTTTTTCCCAAGAAAGAGTGTCAGTCAACTATAACTTTAGTTTTCTGCAGACATCTGATAATGTAATAAGAGATGAACTACCCTTTGCTTACGTGATTTCAAGTTACTTAGTTACTTTATTTTGTTGACGCATTGTGATTAACAAAACCCGACTTCAGCAGGCAGTTGAAGTGGGACCCAATTTTGATTTTGTTGACTTATTAAAAGGTACGAACCACGACTTGTTGCTTCAAATCACCAAATGAATATGGAGTGAGGGGTTCAGTTCAAGAGATGAAATATGATTTTTTTTGAATATATATAAGATACACTAGGGTTTTTGGCGTGGTTCCCATGGAGTCTATAAAACAAAAATAGGGATATGTGGAGATTTGACAGCAAAATAGTTGTTGACAACATTTTGGAAGGAGATGCAAAGAGAAGTTTTATGGAAATAGAAGAAATTTTAAAATGCTGAAATCGTTTCGCCATTTTGCAAGATAGGGATGGGCTATATGCTGCTTCTTTACATTTAAAACGTTAATTGCGAAATCTTATTCAAAACTTCAGATATCCTCTATATGGAATTTCAACACAGTGGAAGGGGAGGTTGATTTCTTTATAAGTATCAATGGGGACTGGGAGAGGGGAGAGGGGCTCATTCATTATCACTGTCGCCATAACCCCCTCCACCATCTCTCATCTTTTGATCTCATATGGCTAAACCTATCGACTCATTCCAGGATACTACCTCCAACTTTTCTTCTTTACCCATAAGCCCATAGACAACCCCTCCTTACCTAACTCTTTCATTTGAAATGACTGAAATTGTAGTTCAAGAACTACCCAGTGGGGATGTTGATGGTAATTAAAGTGGGGGTGAAAATAGAAATGGTGGTGTTGCTGTCGACGATAATGGAAATTTGGGTGAAAATAGAAATGGTGGTGTTGCTGTCCACGATAATAGAAGTGGGGGTGAAAATGAAAATGGTGGTTTTGCTGTCGAAGGTAATGGAAGTGGGGGTAAAAATGGATATGGGGTGTTGTTCTTGTTGTTGACGGTAATGGAAATAATGGTGAAAATAGAAATGGCTTTGGAAATGGTGGTGGAGATTGCGATGGAGATGGCGACGCAACTAACCCAACCAATAAGCGGTTCTCCATCCCAAGTCTGAATCACACTGTAAAACACTTGAAATCATAATTATTTTGAATGGTTTGTACACCACCATTGTATTAACTTGTTTCACGCTCGCAGTTCAAACCGCGAGCATCTTGCCTGATTGTAATGAATGCAGAGCTGGCAAGAACACTATGCTTATTGGTTTTATGACTGAGATTGTCGCCTGGAGTTTGTTCATTTGTGCTTCGTTAATGGCGAATCAAGTTCGAGTGAGAATGAGTAACTGTATTGTAGTTGTGAATGATGATTTAAGCAGCACAGTCATTCATCCTTTTGAAGAAGAAGAGCGGAACAATTATAAATTTATGTTTTTTCTTTCAGGGTTGGGTGTACTGGCCCTCTTATTGTGAGGCTCTTCGGGATGCTTAAATAGACCAATTTTTTTAAATTATTTCGTCACATAACAAAAAAAATAAGATTTGAACACAAATAACAAATATGCATATAATAATTAAAATAATCGTGGATGCTGGACTGCAAGTTAAAGTGGGACGACTTGCGTGCAGTCTAGCATCCACAATTATTTTGATTATTATATGCATTTCTATTATTTATGTTCAGTTCTTCTTTTTTCTTTATGTGATGAAGGGATTTAAGAAAACTGGTCTATTTGAGCATCCTGAAGAGCCTCACAATAGAGCCGCTCCCCCTGCAACTGGAGCCGATACCGGAGCTTCCTCTAGGGCCAATATCATATCCGGGGTAAGAAAAAAAATTTATTTTATTTTTTTTTTGTTGAAGAAAAATCTTTTTAATTTTTACCCAAATGTTTTATTCTTTTTAGTATATATATATTTTAATATTTCAATTATTTTCTTAAAAATAACCTAACCATGTGTTAGCAGCCACAGGATCAATGAAAGTAAAATCTGCAGGATGTTGGGCTAGTCTTTTTGTTGAAGTGCTACACTTGGGAGGTTTTTTTGTTGGTTGAAAATAGTACTTTGTAACTGGGCTAGGCCCTATTTTCTTATTAACTATGTAGGTGGGCTGGGCTCTTTTCATTGAGGTATTTGTGGATCTATTTTTGTCCTTCTATTAAATAAACTTTGTATCATGGTCTGAGACTCTGGGATATGTGGAGATTTGACAGCAAAATAGTTGTTGACATCCATTTGGAAGGAGATACAAAGAGAAGTTTTATGGAAAGAGAAGAAATTTTAAAATGTTGAAATCGTTTTGTCAATCTGCAAGAGAGGAGTGGGTTATCTGCTACTTCTTTACATTTAAAACACTAATTGCGAAATTTTATTCAAAACTTCATAGGTCCTCTATATGGAATTTCAACACCGTGGAAGGGGAGGCTAATTTCTTTATAAGTATCAGTGGGGACTAGGAGAGGGGAGAGGGGCTTATTCATCCTTACTGTCGCCATAACCCCCTCCACCATCTCTCATCTTTTGATATCATATGGCTAAACCTATCGACTCATTCCAGGACACTACCTCCAACTTTTCTTCTTTACCCATAAGCCCACAAACAACCCCTCCTTACCTAACTCTTTTATTTGAAATGACTGAAATTGTAGTTCCAGAACTACCCAGTGGGGATGTTGATGGTAATGAAAGTGGGGGTGAAAATAAAAATGGGTGTGTTGCTGTCGACGGTAATGGAAGTGGTGGTGAAAATAGAAATGGTGGTGTTGTTGTGGACGATAATGGAAGTTGGGGTGAAAATAGAAATGGTGGTATTGCTGTCCACGGTAATAGAAGTGGGGGTGAAAATGAAAATGGTGTTTTTGTTGTTGATGTTGACGGTAATGGAAATAACGGTGAAAATAGAAATGGCTGTGGAGATGGTGGTGGAGATTGCGATGGAGATGGCGAGGCAACTAACCCAACCAATATGCTGTCACGCCCCGCTCACACGTGTACCAATATTGTCCCTGCTTTTTCCACCCCCCTGGGGTACAGGGTTTTGTTCTTAGTATGAGCTCAGAGAGCTCACCTAAAAGGCCTCGGCACAATGTAAGACGATTCGTAACCTCATAGCCCAGGCTCTGGACACTCTCCTAAGAACAAAACCCTGTACTCCGGGGGGTGGAAAAAGCAGGGACAATATTGGTACACGTGTGAGCGGGGCGTGACAATTATGGTATCAGAGCCGAGGACGGCTCATCCTATGGGGTGGTGGGAGGAGGTATTAGTCCCACATCGCCTAGGAGAGTGTCCAGAGCCTGGGCTATGAGGTTACGAATCGTCTTACATTGTGCCGAGGCCTTTTAGGTGAGCTCTCTGAGCTCATACTAAGAACAAAACCCTGTACCCTGGGGGGTGGAAAAAGTAGGGACAATATTGGTACACGTGTGAGCGGGGCGTGACATATGCGGTTCTCCATACACAAGTCTGAATCACACTGTAAAACACTTGAAATCATAACTATTTTGAACAGTTTGTACACTACCATTGTATTAATTTGTTTCACGCTCGCAGTTCAAACCGCGAGCATCTTGCCTGAAGGTAATGAATGCAGAGCTGGCAAGAACACTATGATCATTAGTTTTATGACTGAGGTTGTCGCCTGGAGTTTGTTCATTTGTGCTTCGTTAGTGGCGAATCAAGTTCGAGTGAGAATGAGTAACTGTATTGTAGTTGTGAATGATGATTCAAGCAACACAGACATTCATCCTTTTGAAGAAGAAGAGCGGAACAATTATAAATTTATGTTTTTTCTTTCAGGGTTGGGTGTATTGGCCCTCTTATTGTAAGGCTCTTCGGGATGCTTAAATAGACTAATTTTTATAAATTATTTCGTCACATAACAAAAAAAGAAGATTTGAACATAAATAACAAATATGCATATAATAATTAAAATAATCGTGGATGCTGGACTGCAAGTTAAAGTTGGACGACTTACTTGCAGTCTAGCATCCACGATTATTTTGATTATTATATGTATGTCTGTTATTTAAGTTCAGTTCTTCTTTTTTCTTTATGTGATGAAGGAATTTAAGAAAACTGGTCTATTTGAGGATCCTGAAGAGCCTTACAATAGAGCCGCTCCCCCTGCAACTGGACCCGATATCGGAGCTTCCTCTAGGGCCAATATCGTATCCGGGGTAAGAAAAAAATTTTATTTTATTTTTTTTGTTGAAGCAAAATCTTTTTAATTTTTACCCAAATGGTTTATCCTTTTTAGTATATATATATTTTAATATTTTAATTATTTTCTTAAGAATAACTTAATTATGTGTTAGTAGCCACATGGACAAATAACGTAAAATATGCAGGATGTTGGGCCAGTCTTTTTGTTGTTGTGCTACACTTGGGTGGTTTTTTTATTGGTTGGAAAGAGTACTTTGCAGCTGGGCTAGGCCCTGTTTTGTTATTAACTATTTAGATGGGCTAGGCTTTTTTCATTGCGGTGTCTGTGGATGTTTTTTTGTCCTTCTGTTAGATAAATTTTGTATTGTGGTCTGAGACTCTAGGCTGGGCCCTTTTTATTTTAGAAGTTTTTGGTTGGAAACCCCTTCAAACATGGAAAGGTGGTGGGTCCCCCTGCCACATATACATCTGGCACTAATTTTATAAAAGGGTCGGTCCAAAAAGCTTTAGTTTTCTGCAGACATCTGATAATGTGATAAGAGATGAACTACCCGTTGCTTACATGATTTTAAGTTACTTAGTTACTTTATTTTGTTGACGCGTTGTGGTTAACAAAACTTGACTTGAGCATGCAGCAGAAGTGCCACCCACTTTTGATTTTGTTGAATCGTTGAAAAGAAACGGTAGGACCCACGGTTTGTTGCTTCAAATCACCGAATGAATATGAAGGAGTGAGGGGTTCAGTTCAAAAGATGAAATAAGGTTTTTTTTAATATATATAGATGAACTAGGGTTTATAGCGTGGTTCCTATGAACTCTATAAAACAAAAATAGGGATATGTAGAAATTTAAAAATGAGATGCAAAGAGAAGTTTTATAGAAAGAGAAAAAAATTGAAAGCGTTGAAATCTTTTCGTCATACTGCAGGAGGGCGGTGGGTTATCTGCTGCTTCTTTACCCTTAAAATGCTAATTGCAAAATCTTATGCAAAACTTCAGATGTCTTCTATATGGCATTTCAACATACTAGAAGGAGAAATTGATTTCTTTATAAGTATCAGTAGGGACTGGGGAGAGGGGAGAGGGGCTCATTCATCCTTATTGCCGCCATAACTCCCTCCACCATCTCTCATCTTCTTCTTAAAACTTCCTTGATCTCTTATGGCTGAACCTATTGACTCATTCCAGGACACTACCTCCAACTTTTCTTCTTTACCCATAAGCCCACAGATAACCCCTCTTTACCTAACTCCTTCGTTTTAAATGACTGAAATTGTAGTTCAAGAACCACTCAGTAGGGATGTTGATGGTATTTAAAGTGGGGGTAAAAATAGAAATGGTGGTGTTGCTGTCGACGGTAATGGAAGTGGTGGTGAAAATAGAAATGGTGGTGTTTCTGTCGACGGTAATAGAAGTTGGGCTGAAAATGGAAATGGTGGTATTGTTGTCCACGGTAGTGGAAGTGGGGTGAAAATAGAAATGGTGGCTTTGGTGTCGACATTAATGGAAGTGGGGGTGAAAATGGAAATGGGGGTGTTGTTGGTGTTGTTGACGGTAATGGAAACAACAGTGAAAACGGAAATGGCTGTGGAGATGGTATTGGAGATTGCGATGGAGATGGCGATGTAACTAACCCAACCAGTAGGCAGTTCTCCATACATAAGGCTGAATCACACTGTAAAATTAATTAAAAATATAATTTGAAGATAGTATTCAAATTTCAATTTAGATGGAAGTACTATTTTGGTGGAGATTGCAATGGAAGTACTATTTGTAGTTGAACTCTATATTGTGGTGGAGATTGCGATGGAAATACTATTTTTAGTTATAGATTTTGGCATAATGCATGTATTTGTAAAGAATTTATGGAGATATTCACTTTTTCTTTTGATATTACTTTGTTAATTTGAAGCTAGTATTCAAATTTTAATTTAGATGCAATCTAGATAAAAAAATAGTTATAAAAGTATTTAGTATTCGTCGAGATTCAAGATTTTTACGTATTTTGATAAAGAAAAAAACTAGTTAAAAATGTAATTTTATGTATAATTAAATTTTCCTTGTTTAAATTTTTTTTTTTAAAATATCAAAAATATAATTTATATGAAAAACTGATTTCTCTTTTTAAAATTATGACATTTTTATTTGAAAAATAAAATTAAAAAAGGAAACATTTGGTGGTAACATACACCGCAAAATGGGCATTGTCACAAAACTTTAACATAAAGAAAGTGATGCTAAGGGAGTCATCAGTTTTCTACATTGATCAGAAAAGTGTTATAGACAGGTGAAATCAAAGTCTGCTTGTGGATTATAAATATCTTTTGTTTCATTTTGAAGAATGGTCTTGTAACTATGTAAATAGGTCCCTCGACGAGCCAACAGATAAAATGGCTAAGTATGCAAACTTGTAACTTATGAGGATTGGATTAGTAATCCTCCTCCTTTTGTCTGGGAACTGCTTGTTAATGATGTAACTTTTACTTCTACTTCTACTTCTACTTAATGATATCCTATTTCTTAGCCAAACAAAAAAAACCATTCTCCCAAAAAATAAATTTTAAAGCAAGGTGGCTTTCGAATTTTATAACATGGGTTTGCCATTGATTGACCAGTAATGCTAGGCATACCGAAAAGTTTACAGAATTTTCTACTGAAGGCAAAATCTACAGTGGATGCATATTATTTTGGGATGAATGCGAATCACAAAGATATGTGAAAAACAGTTCTACCCTCGGATTAGCTTCCGATAGAAAATTATGTAGGATTTTGGTAAAAACAATGATTGAAATTTATTTAAATAAACGTTTAAAACAATGTGAGAAGAGGAGTAAAGTTGTCTTCACCATCAGATGGGTCATAGGTAAAAACAAGTCTAGTGGAAGTCCTTAAATCCCTCCACTTCCACTAAACTATTAGGTTTGAGGGTTTATGGGAGGTCTAGGGGTTTAGGGTAGGGAAGTGTTCTGGGTAGCAGAAAAGTCCACCAATCACCTCAATGTCTTTAACCGAGCATCAAACTAGTGGGTGAGATGCCGACTTTAATGGTTTGAGGTGTCTAGCATATACGATTTTTTGGTGAATTTAGTGCATTGAGGTGCCCACTAGACTTGCTCTAAGAGACAATCAAGTTGAGATTTAGCAGCTGTTGCAGGCAGCTCCAAGCCTTATAACATCACAATCCATGAGCTAAAAGGGGTCAAGGCTGGTTTTAAGCTTGCTCAGTCTCAAAGTATCCAAAGAGTTTTTGTTGGTACTGACACCCCAAGTGATCTAGTTTCCTTCTTTAATAGTCCTCCGCTCATATTTGGAGACGCTTTGATAGACCCTATGGACTATTTTCGAATCAAAACATATCCATCGCGAAACCAACCACGCAATGGACAAGTTCACTAATACTCTACTACCTTATACTGAGTTCATTGATAGTGTGTTTAGATATAGAATTCATGTTTCTCAAGGGAACATGAGTCCTTGGAGACATGAATCCCTATAAACATAAATTCTTTGGTTTGTTTGACAACCATAAAAGAATCCATAGATTCATGAATCCTGGGAAGCTTGAATCCTTTGGTTTGTTTGGCTGCCATTTAAAATCCAAGGAAAATCTATATTTTGTTGTTTTAAATTTGTAGGTTGTAATCTGCATTGAGTTGGGTGAATCCTTAGTTTAGAATTTCAGCAAATTGTAAGGGGAGTGGTGGGACTCCAAAAAAGGAATTTGTTAGAAAACATGTTTCCCTGGGAAACAAGTTTTCAGGGATTCTTGACAGCTAAACAGGCCAGGGAAACAAGAATCCATGGTCCCCACTGAATCCTTACCCTGGAATCTCCCTTCTAAACAAACCATGAAATTATCCCCACATTGTTTGAAAAATATGTCCTATTGCAGAATTTAGTTGTTCTTTGTAAGGATCTAGACATGCCTAAATAAGAGTTTTTAAACATTTAGACTAAAAATTTGATTAGAAAAAAATAAATAAAAAGAAAACTAAAATAGGTAGTAGTCTACTATGAAATTAGTTATGCAATAGGGATTCCACCCTTTCTTCCTACTATTCACCTACCACGCTTAGCGAATTTATGTAATAGGTATTTCTCACATCAGTTGAAATTCGATCTATTTTGGATAATCTGCATCCGATTCATTAATATAGGTCTGTTTTGACGAGTTGTCATCAAATCCTAACAAACTTTAGATTGGGTCGGTTTGTCATCCAATCTATTTGAGGGCAATTTTGACGATTGTTTTGTGTTGTACTCCCTAATTATTTATTTTTTAATCAAATTTTAGATTTTAAAAGCTTTTTAGTTTTTACCATGTTTATGAGTGGATACTATTTTTAGACTTTTATCAAGTTTTAGGTAGTTTTTAGTAATTTATTAATAAATTAATTATAAACTAAATTAAAGTAATATTATAATTTTATATTATATATATATTCAGTTGATCCAAACAATTAATTGGATCGTTTCAAATTCTGTTGATTCGGTTTGGATCGAATTGGATTATTCGGTTCGGCTCAATTTTTGTTCACCCCCCTACTCGAGGAAGGTCTCCTAGACTCCTCCTGCGCAAGACGCAACAGACAGCAGGACTCAGCACCCACCTAAACACAATTCTTAATACAGTACCTTCCATTTCTCGATCACTCGAAGAATTCTTTCGTTGATTCGTTGATCACATATCTCTAAAAATCAATCGATCTCCGTGTCTGCAATCTTCACGAATGGATGTGCAATTGCAGATCTGCAACTCTAATTCGAATCGCATGATCTAGGAGCTCTTTAATGTCTTACGGAGTTGGTCACTTCATGTTCTTCTGGAGGAATAGAAACGGAAAGTTAGGATTTTCTGCCAATTTAGGGTTTTGGCAATAATTGGAGTTAAGCACTCTTCTGTTCTTCTTCGGAGGAGTTTAAAACCATGCTGTCGAACCATCTTCAGAACGGTATCGAAACGGCAAAGCTCGTCTGGTCTCGATTACCAAATTCAGAGGAAGGTGAAGCAGAGGAGGTTACTTACGGGAGGAAGAGTGAGGGCACCAGTGAGAGTCTCGATTATGAAGTCATCGAGAATTATGCCTACAGGGAAGAACAGGTTGAGTTTCTAGGGTTTCTCTTGAGTAAATTTTAGAGATTTTTTTTATTGGATTTCATTCTTTCTAACTTTTACTGTTTTTGGTCGTTCTTTTTGGGTGATCTTATATAGGCACAGAGGGGAAAGCTATATGTTGGATATTATGTGGTTGTGAAATGGTTCTTTGCTCTACTGATCGGTATTGGTAAGAAGATTCACTTTCTCTCTCATCGTGATTATAAAATGTTTCTTTCCTTTGATTATTTGAATTACTTAAAATATTGCATTCTCTATACTTTTTATCTTAGATTTAGCTGCTCTTTAATTGTAGTTCGATTTGCTTTTTGGTTGATTTTGCAGGCACTGGACTAGCAGCTGTTTTTATTAATATTGCTGTTGAGAACTTTGCTGGCTGGAAGTTTGCAGCAACTTTTTCAATAATACAGAAATCGTACTTGGCGGGGTTCTTGGTGTACATATTAATCAACTTGGCACTGGTATTTTCTTCTGTCTTTATAGTCACACAATTTGCACCAGCAGCAGCAGGATCGGGTATTCCTGAAATTAAGGGTTATTTGAATGGTAAGCTCTAGTTTTTATCATGTTTTTTCAATTATTCATGTATTTTAAGAGAACTGTGATAGATTCATGAATTTGCAGGGGTTGATACACATGGTATCCTTCTTTTCAGAACCTTGGTTGGAAAGGTATTGATGCTTCTTCTTTTTTTTTTTTTGGCCTCAGCTCTATTTTAATTGGATTGTATCATTTAGGCGTTCAACAATCTATTCTTCTGTCTTTGTGTTAACAGATATTTGGAAGCATTGGGTCAGTGGGAGGTGGGCTTGCTCTAGGCAAAGAAGGTCCTCTTGTCCACACTGGTGCTTGTATTGCTTCTCTTCTTGGACAAGTAAGTACATCCCACTTTGGAAGTTATATATATTATGGAATTATACTGATTTGGGAGTTTAAAAAAATCTTAGGTGGATAACATGACTAGATTCACCAGCATGTTTAATGTTTGACTCAAATAGAGGTCTCAGTGTGTAACTAATGTTGCAACTGAATGTGGTGTTTAATGAACTTTAGTTGTTAGAATGCAAAATGACACATTTACCTATATCTGTGTTTATTTTGATGAAAATACATATGTTTCAAGGCTTTGATAGTTTTACATTTTACTATAATGATAATAAAACGTGCAAGTAACAAGAATTGAAATAACATTTGTATCTAATGATATGTATATAGGATCTATGTATATGTGAGTCATTTGCCTTTTGTAATCCGTTTTTATAAACTTGGCCAACATTGTGTTTTTTTCCTTTATATTCCTTGGGTTGCTTATATATACATATTTATTATGTTGAACTCCTAATACATGATTGCGTGCCTTCTGTTACAAGTGTTGACATCATTATGTCCAATATCTGTTTTCTATTCTAGTTTATTGTCCTCAAACTTACATTTTCTCATGGTTCGAATAAGTTCAGGGCGGATCGACAAAATATCATCTAAGCTCAAGGTGGCTACAAGTATTTACAAGTGATCGAGATCGCCGTGATCTTGTGAGTAATTTATCCTGTACAATTCATAATATATATCAGGAGATAGTTTCATGGGCATCTTTTTAAATTGCGTCCTGATGAACAAGTTACCTCCTTGTTAGTAGGTATTTTATGTTGCTAGTAGGTTTTCTATGTTGAGAAAGTATCATAAACTAAAGTAATGACTTTCATATTCTCAACTGGATGTGCCCAATGTCACCCTTTTTGGTTTCCTGATGAGTAGAAGTGTTATTATCTCTAAATCAAGTTATGCTCCCTTTGACCTGTGTCTAACCTTTTGAAAAGGTGACCTGTGGATGTGCAGCTGGAGTTGCTGCTGCTTTTAGAGCTCCTGTTGGCGGGGTATTATTTGCTCTTGAAGAGGTCACATCCTGGTAGGGATTCCTTTCTTCTCTTGCCATATATATATGTATATATATGTCATAAGTTCCGCAACCAAGGTTTTGTGGACAATTTTAAGACAAGGCTTTATGTGGGGCCCATATAGAGATGATCCAAGGGATGGTTTTTGGCGAGGATGTTCTTCTCACCTAATAGATCATTCTCACCAAAAATCACATAATTCTGAAACTTCTTACCCCTTGAAAAATTGGTGATTTGTGATTCATCCAATCGATAATTTGAACCACATTTGATGGGGTTAGAGGTTTTAGAACAGAGTGATTTTATACGAGAATGATCTATGTAGTGAGGAGATCATTCTCACACCCTTGGATCATCTCCACATGGGCCCCAAAAAATCTTGTCCTAATATTGGCTACAAAACCTTGGTTGCGGATTCCAACCCTATATATATATATGTTCTTCTTTCTCGATTGGAATTAATTGTATTTTTATTAAATTCTCATCTGTGGTTGAAGGTGGAGGAGTCAACTTATGTGGCGTGTCTTTTTCACATCTGCTGTTGTGGCTGTTGTGGTGCGTACGGCAATGGGCTGGTGCAAGAGTGGAAAATGTGGACATTTTGGTTCAGGTGGCTTCATAATATGGGATATATCAGGGTTGGAATCTAAGCTTTTTCTATTGCATTGCTTGTGTATCTCTTTTATTGTGCTGTAGTAACTATTCACTTGTACTTTTTCTTTTTTTAGTGGTCAAGATGACTACTCATTTGAGGAATTACTACCCATGGCTATTATTGGGGTTATTGGAGGACTTCTTGGTAGGGTTTTGTTGGCTGTGTTATTGCTATCTGAATATGCTCGTACAAGTCAGCATCCTTTGCTTTTCCTAATTGGTAGCCTGCTGGTTTTTCAGGAGCATTATTTAATCAGCTTACTCTTTATATATCTTATTGGCGTCGAACTTATTTACATAAGAAGGGGAATAGGGTTAAGGTAAGTTATGAACTTGCACTCTCGAAACTCCGCTTATTAGTAGTACACTTTTTTGGGCTAAGACCTATCATTTGAAAATTAAGTACTCTATTTTAGTCTGAATATTCTTTTCATTGTCACAGATTATTGAAGCATGCCTTATCTCTTTGATAACCTCAGCTATATCCTTTGGGTTACCACTTTTAAGAAAATGTAGTCCATGCCCAGAAGCAGAAGCCAATTCTGATATAGAATGCCCTCGTCCCCCCGGAATGTATGGAAATTATGTAAATGTAAGTTCCGACCTTTTTGTCTTTTTGGATTATATCATGTCTAAGTTCAGAGTCATTTTTTCCTTGTTCTGTCTATTAACAAAACTATAGATCTTCAACACATATATGCTATGCCCATTCCTTCAAAAACTGAGATAATGTAGCTTTTTAATGATAGTTTATTTATCCATTTGGAGTCGAGCATAAGTATGATGGACAAAGTGCATCTTAGGTTAAATTTTCTGCAGATTGAGAACTATATGTTGTGTTTGTTACTTTGTTCCCTATCCTATTTATTCATGACAAAAATTGGAGGCTTACCTGCAAGACCATTGTTATGCTCTTGAGGTTAACATCAAGAGTGGTTATCTGCCTATTAGATTTTACAATAACACTCAATAGCCCAGATATGCTGAAAAATGGCCTCGACATAGTAGGAATTCAGTACTTTACACTTTAAGACAAGGTATCTGACCTGGATATAACACCCTTTTGAAGTTTCCTGCAATCATGTTCCAGTAGAAAGGTCAGGTGCTCAATCTTTTCATTAAGAATTGTTTGATTTGCACTGTTGTCATCAATATGAGTGTCACCCAGCTTTAATCTGGTGCTGATTTTTGGGCTTTTCGGGCTTTTCACTGAATGCTTCCTTATTCGTGCTTGCTTGAAGATGAGGTAACTTGTCTACATGTCTTGCATCTTCTGATGGTTGATCAGTTCTATGTTCTAGATCATTTAGAAATGATACACCCATCAAAGTTTGCAGCCTCCTGATTTGGATTTCCCAACTAACCTAATACCCTGTTAGACATCCAGGTATATCTAAAAACTTTAGTTGTCAGGATGTAGGATCTGTTAGTGTCTAGGATTCTGTTTATTAGCTGTCATGGGCAAGAAAACAAATATCATCTTTTCCTTTGATGGGCTTGTTTGCCTGTTGGTGTTCCTATGCAAAGGACACAGACAAATCTGTAGGTGCCACACCTCTTTTGACTGTGAAAGAAGAATAGCTAGATGAGAACAATAGCTTTCTCTTCTAATAAAATCTTGCCTTTAATTAAAAAAGAAAAGAAAAGAAAAGAAAAGAAAGAAAGTAGCTTTGGACTGTGGAGGTATATCCACCCTACATTTTGTTAGTTGGAGCCTTACATCAGAATTACTTTCTTAATGTATCATAGTGGTATTTTCATTTATGTTGCAACATAAATGAATATACATTATACTTGTTATCAGTTATTTCCTAGTTTCTATGGGACCTCATCTATTTGCAATCTACATAGTGCTTGTTTTTTCCACTTACCCATATTGTGTACATTGAATTGACCAGAAGGTACTCAATTCTATGTCACACAAAATGATTATTACTTACTTTTGACACGATAATACTTTCCAAATCTGTACTGTTAGAGGCTAAGGTCTTGCATTTCATTCTATCTGTTTTTATGTTATCTGCAGTTCTATTGTTCAAAGGACAAGGAGTACAATGATCTGGCAACTATTTTTTTTAACACGCAGGTTGTCATCAATTTTCTTGCAAACTCTAGTCGTTTTTTTTTTCCCCTTTGTATTGGCATTTTATGGTTTCTATTCTAACAATGAAGTATATGTCATGATTGCAGGATGATGCAATACGAAATTTGTTTAGTGCAAAAACATTTCATGAGTACAGTGCCCAAAGCCTTCTAACATTCTTGGTATTTCATTTCTTTTCTTTGGTCACTATCTTGTCTTTTCAGCAAGGAAATGAATTGTTTTTTCATTGCTGCATGTATTACTATATATATGAAACTAGTAGATTGCACTTACATTATGCAGATGTTGTTATATTTGGATGACCAATACCAAAGCTATACTTTTGACGTAAATATTAAATTTTTTCGTGGTTTGATAAAAGTAGTAATTACAAAATATTTAGGAGGCCATGATTTTCTGTGAAATAACTGCCGGGAACCCTTCCTGGCTTTATATATTGGTATAGGTTTAGAAGCTGATCATAGCATTTGGTGTAATTTAGCACCTGATGTCATTAAAATTTTCAATATTTGTGTTAATTTCTGATTTTACCAAAATGTTAGAGATTTTGTGATTATATTGTCACCAAATACTTGGGAACTGATGTGATGATGAGGATCTGTATTTTGAATGAGTTTGATAACCAGCTTGTTTCTTTTTTCTTGCATGGTGTGATTTCTCTTTTATCATTTGTTTCCAGGTTATGTTTTACACTTTGGCGGTAGTGACATTTGGTACTGCTGTTCCAGCTGGCCAATTTGTTCCTGGAATAATGATAGGATCAACATATGGAAGGCTTGTTGGCATGTTTGTGGTTAACTTTTACAAGAAGCTCAACATCGAGGAAGGAACGTGAGTTCCTTCTTTTATTTCCTTTAACTTGCTAATTGATTTTCATGTGACTTCCATATCCTAGTTCCTTAACTTTCTTAACTCTCTTTCTATGGAATTTTGTTATCTAAAGTAAACTCTGTTGCTTGTGGCATTTACTATATTTATCTCTGTATTTCCTCTATCCATAGAGTACATAAGAAATGGCTATAACAGATTTCTTTCCAACCCAAATCTTGTGAGGTTGAGAATGGTCAACCAGAACCCCACATGCATGAATCTGTATCCAAACCTAGTATAAAAGGTGGATTTGTTTATTTCGGTTATCTGTAGGGTATTGGGTCAATTTGATCCAAGCATTTCTGGCCTAAACCTGAACCAGGACTATGAATGTACGCCCCCCCAACCCTAACTTGGGAAACCAAGCAGATTCAATTGGGTTGCTTGGGTCAGGTCAAATATTTTTAACTGATTCTGGTTGCAAGTTAGTTGTTTACTTTGGTGCCTTTATCAGTGTCTTCCATTTCATTTGATAAATATCAGGTTCCCAATTTCTTGTTTTAGCTTGTTGTGGACGTTTACAGTAAAAATGAATCCTAATTTATTTTGTTGTGTATAAGTTATCCGGATTCCGGGCCATGGGGTGTGTTTCCAGTCCTGAGGCTGTCTTCAGTTCTATTTCTTTATAACTTCCTCTCTCTATGCATCCTTGCATGATATTTCCTTCATATAGAGATGATGTTACTTTGTGCCAACAAAAACTATGCATACATGCTCTTATTTTTAAAGTATTTCACAGATCTTGGTAGCATTTTCAGGTATGCTTTACTTGGTGCTGCTTCTTTTCTTGGGGGTTCAATGAGGATAACAGTTTCACTTTGTGTCATTATGGTTGAAATTACAAATAATTTGAAGCTTTTGCCTCTTATTATGCTTGTTCTTCTTATATCAAAGGTATACCCTTCAACCTCCAAGTTTCATGTATTGCTAGTATTCTACTGAAGGCTTACGAAACCGAAAATGCTGAGTCCTTTCTCTGCTACAGGCTGTTGGTGATGCATTCAATGAAGGTCTGTATGAAGAGCAGGCTTCTTTGAGGAGAATTCCCTTACTTGACTCAAAACCTAAATACCAAATGCGGAAAATGACAGCAAAGGAAGTATGCAGGAACCAAAAGGTTGATCTCAATGCTCTTGAACTGCTTTTGTTAATTCTACTGTTCTCCTACCCTACTAGAGTTTAAAACAGCAATTAACGTATCTTGTACATGTGCAAGGTTGTCTACTTCCCTCGTGTTGTTAAAGTTGCGGATGTAGTTTCTATTCTGAGAACCAACAAGCACAATGGCTTCCCTGTGAGCTACCATTCTATTGTCTCTATTGTTTTTCTGTTTAATTATCCACTTATATTTACACTATATTTCATTTTCTTTTGTGTGTTCCAGGTTGTTGAACAGGCACGGAATGGAGAGGCAATTGTCATCGGACTCGTGCTTCGTAGGTAGAATTCGCTTAGTTCTGTTCACTTATATTTTTATTAAGCTCATAAGAAGCAGATTAATGCTTCCAAGTGTTAATAAATTGTTGTCGAAGGTGAAATAATTTGAACAATTGGTTCTTGATGCAGTCACTTGTTGGTGCTTCTGCAGTCTAAGCTAGATTTCCAGCATAGCCCTTTGCCCTGTGATCTGGGTGGTGGATCCATACCAATCAGGTAGGTGGAGATTCAAATTAATTCTTTTTTTATTCTGTCCTTTTTACTCGTTTGGAAAATTTAACGGATTGGCTGAATAACCAGACACAACTTCAGCGAATTTGTGAAACCTGTCTCTAGTAAAGGACTGTCCATAGAAGATATTCATCTAAGTTCAGATGACTTGGAAATGTACATAGATCTTGCCCCTTTTCTGAACCCCTCCCCGTACATTGTTCCGGAAGATATGTCTTTAACAAAGGTAACATTCTCATCTATATCTTCGCATTTTATTTAGTGTTCCCTCAATTTTTATCTGTAACTTTGTGTGCCTTAACCATTATACAGGTATACAATCTTTTTCGCCAGCTAGGATTGAGGCATATATTTGTCGTGCCTCGTGCTTCACGTGTTATTGGTCTGATTACAAGAAAGGATTTATTAGTTGAGGTACTTTGTTGAACGAGATCCTTCTTTGTTCTTGGTCTCTTCAGTAGGATGCCTTCTAATTGGAATATTACTGGTTCGAATGCAGGAAAATGAGGAGTCGGACACCGTGGAGCTCCAATCAACTAGTGTAAGGTCTCTCTCTCTTTGTATTCTCTCCTTTTTCTTTCTAATAAATCTGTTTTACCAATAAAAAGAAGGAACATCAACTAGTTTAAGGTCTTGATGCAGCTGTAGAAACTATGTCTCTTCATCGACATATTTTGATACTAATAACATCGGAAATTTTTCCCGATAAAAAAGAAAAGGGGAAATTCTTGGAGTTCGATCAGTTAGAAGAAAAAAAAAATGTGATCTTTTCTCACACTTCTATGTGGTTACTCCACCAGCTCCAGTACATTAGAATAGAAGGATAGGATATTTAAGTAGAAATCCCAGAAAAATAACTCATGACCCATGGCGGTAGAGAACCTCATCATTTAAGTAGCTCATCCCACGATTGACGGCTAAAATTATATAATGTGGTGTGCGAAAATTTGAAGAACTGTTGTTTAGAACTATATTTGATTCACACTTTAGGTTTTTGGATAGGGCCATCTCTTGCCGTGTTTTCTTCCCTAAAAAAGCAAAAACTTGTTTTTGTATCTCGAAAGATTGCCAATTCAGATGGGTTAACTGTGTCCTGATTCTCTGATTTTGTAGTATTGGGCAGTCTTCGTAAGGGAAGACCAACATCTAATAAATTGTTTTACTTTGTTTCAACTGTATCCTGATTCTCTAATTTTGTTGTATTGGGCAGAGTTCATGGACCTGATAAAAGAGGCGTTGCTAGGAACACAGACGCCGAGCAGCCACTTCTGGATGGTCTTCTGGTACAACGTTAAACACGGATTGATTGACTTGATTATCCGAAATTTTGTTTGGACCACGGGTGGTTAATTCTTTCTTGGCTTTCTGTCAGTGTTCCTGTTAACCTTTCTTCATAGGTTTGTTAGTCATTGTAATTTTGTATTATTAGTTGTTATTCCCCTGGCCACAGCTCATCCTTGTAATATTTATCCAATTTAGGGTAGTAAAATGATAGTAAAACATATTTTGGGGGGGAAATTTCCTTTACAAGAAAGGGTGATATACATGTAAGAATAATGTTTCTGATTTAAAAAACGTGGCCCATGAAGAAGGGCAAAAACAAAACATAGTGAAATCGTTTTTTTCTTGTGCCATCTCTTGTAATTTCCCCTGATCATCTTTTCGTTGTCTTTAATCCAACTCCATGAAGTCATATCTCAAGGGAACTAGACAACATGTAATACCGTACCTCGAATGGTTTAAGACCATTCAAGATCAATATCTCATGACCCTCTTTTTGGCCCAGCATTTTACTAATGGCCTATTTGTTCCACATGTTTGACGGCTCAGTCAACATATAGCTTGTTTAATTGCTAGAACTAATAGATCATTTTGTAAAATTTGTATTATCTATTTTGAAATTTTAAAAGTATTTTTAAAATTTTGGGCAAAATGGGTAAAATGGTCCTAGAGAATAAAAGTAGTTATTTTTTGTCAGGGCTATCATTGACATTTCCATGGAGACCACCATTAGCTTCCGTTCTGGGCACCAATAGTAGGAGAAGAGAAGAGACATGTAAATAGGAATTTGGTTTCTTTATAGCTAGGGTTTGGCAAGTAAAAAAAACAAATGTTATGTTCTTCTGGATTCAGTGGTACCTAATTAATTGGTGTGGAGCATCGGATCATCCAAGAGTGAGGTTCTAGAGTGGAAGTGTCTTTTTTTTTACAATGGTTTTGATTACCAAGAGCAGTACCACCTACTTTTTTATGCTTAGGTGAACCTTGTTAGCTATTCCACTCACTAAAAAATATGGTAAGTCAAAAGTTCGAAAGTTCGAGTATTATTGGCATTGGTGGTAAATTTTTTTTGGTAATCGTTAATAATTAATATATATTAAGTGGCACAGGAATAACGTGTTTTGTTTTCTTTGTATTTTTTTTTCCTAATCCATTTCGGATTGAGGGCACTTCAATTTTAGTCTTATGAATATAAAGTTTTAAAGATTTTGATGAATTTCTTTTAGTGATAGATTCTTTTCGATCTTAATAGAATCCAACAAATTAATGATGTTCTTTGAAAAAAAATCCGAAGATTATTTTTATATTCATGTTTTAAAATTTGGTGGAGTTTGTCATACTTTTTTCATGAATTCATAAGAATTATCATAAATTTATGAAAGGATCAAAATATTCATTTTGTTAACTATCATTGGTGGTATTGGTGATGGTGGTGAGAAAGGTGGAGGTGGTAGGGTGGGGTGAAGTGGTAGTGGTGGTGGAGATGGTGAAATGGTGGTGATAGTGGAGGTAGTGATGGTGGTAATGTGGAGAGAGATAAAGATACTCAAGCTTCTCACTTTTAAAAATTCACAAAAATATCTTGACTTGATGTTGGATTATTGAATGATAAAAATATATATATATATATCAAGCCTTCAAAATTCCATAAAAATTCATGAAAGTCTTGGGTCCTTTGGAATCCTTAAATATCGAAAGTGAAATGAATACCACTGATTTTTAAAGAGTCTTTAAATCATGTTTGAATATCACAAACTTTGATAGATTTTTAAATATCTACCAATATTCAGATTTAATACACCTCTCTTAGTAATCACGATGTTTGAAGTGGTGACGCTCTTGCTCAAGAACCTCGCGCTCCCGCTCCAACACTTTCACAACAGAGGCATTTTTTAACTGAGCAATGCTAGAAGTTCCCCAGGATGACTCTCGACTCTCAGGATGAGGTGGCAAGATCTGCTTGTGTAAAGTTGCTTTTTACTTTTTCAAGTTTGAAGCAGATCTTGCCACCTCATCCTGGAGTCCTCCTGGGAGTACTTCTAGTATATTCATCCAGATCCAGAAGAAATCTGTTGAGTTTTAAAGATATCTGTCGTAATAGATACCACCTTGAGACAATCAGTGAACATAATATGGAGTATCTATACATTACTTCACTTGTATCGTGCCAGAAGCACATACTCGAGAAGCTTCCAGCCCTTTCTTCATGCTTATATCATACAATTAAAACGGATGAATGAGTAAGTTATATGAGATATATGAATCAGTGAATAAAAGGGATCTCCACTTTTCTTGTACATCATCTTATATTTATATCTTGAGTGTGTAATTTATAACAAAATTTAGAAAGTTTTGCTGAAAATTCTGAAAAAATAAAATAAAGGGTTATCTGTCTTAATAAGGACTTATGGGCAGGTTCAAAGACGGGCCGGACTCGGGTTGGGCTACGCAAGCTTAGTGTACCTGGGCTTTGGCTGGAGTATTCTGCGTTTGTGGCAGGTTGAGCTCTATTCTGGCCTAATTCTTCAAACACTTTCCCCTCGAGGTCTTGGTTTCGAGTCTTATTAAGGTGTTTTTCATTTTTCCTCGATAAAATTTTCTTACCCATAAAAAAATAAAATTATGCACTATAAACTTTAGACCACAAAATAACAATTTCATACGTATAAACCGAAAAATAACTAAATAGAAATCATTACAAATTCCCATCATAATTATGTGTACTAATTAATTAATTAATACCTAATTAAAGATTTTTAAGGGTAAAGCGTCCTTCACATTTGAACGTGACATGGCAGGTATGAGCAACTGTTATCGTAAATCCATGTTGAAGCCTGATAAAAAACCCTGGAAGTGCTCGAGATAATAATTCGCAAACACACGTTGAATCCAATTCCTTTAACCACTTACAACAATTCAACTCTAGAGCTGTTTGGTGGCGGCGGTGGTGGTAGCGGCGATGAGGGGCTTCGCTATGCTCATCATGCCCATGTCCCTGATCGGGTAATCCTGAAAATCCTGGTTTAATTGGCCCCAACAATGAACAAGCTTGGCTCACTAAGGTGAACTCCGACAAACATATCGGTGTCGATGGCGGTAAGGATACAACGACGTTATTTGGCATCGATAATATAAGAAGAATCACGGCAACGACGATAATCACGGCGGGTTTTCGTATTAAAACAACCCTATCCATGCTTGTGTTTTTTCTTTTTAAATGAGGGTAACTCTTAAGCAAACTAGATCTTCATCATGTACGTACTTATAGGACTTATTTAAGATGATGTTTTATTCATTAGTTTTGATTAGTAGAAGGATTTCAGGTTTAGAGGGAGAAAGAGGTGACTCATGGCTTGTGTGTGTGTGAGGGTTTACTAGTTGTTAGGTGACATACTAGTGATCCTTCATCTTATACGTGTGTGTCCTGCAACCCCAACAAAACGTTCGGACCAAAGTGATCTAAGGGCAAGTCTAGTGGGGATCCTCAAGTTTGAGGATCTCAACCCCAAATTCAAAACTTTTAAAAAAGGCAAATGTTGTGGTCGTTCCTCAAAATTTCTTTTTAACTTGAAACATATTTTAATTGACCGTTCCATACTTCCATTTTCGTTTCTACATTACTTAAAATACCTAAGCAGCTTGAAAGTAGAATCATTACGGATTTTAGGGGCTAGGGAATTCATAAGGAATTAGGGATCTAGTCATTTGGTTGCCCAAAATCCAGGGTTCTAGTGTTCACATCGAAACTGAATTCTTATAAATCCTCTACATGGTGGGGACCGTGGGATTCTAGTTTCCCAAGAAAACCAAAATTATAAAAATACCTTTCATTTAAACAAATGTGCACAGATTAATTCTTTTTAGATAATGGAATTTATATAATTTTTGAATGGGAAACTCTACTTCCACCACTACTTTTTCTTATTAACACAAATATTTTTATACCTAGCTTACACCTATCAGTCGAATCCTCATGAAGCCCTTCCTTATTTTACGATTTGACTAATCTGGGTTTTCGGTAAGCCGAGTCTCCCTTTTTTATAGGTTTGTAAGCATGGTGGTTCGTTTGACTTTTTTTTGTTTAGGGTAGTGCTACAGGTACGAGAAAACCTACAGTATAATCTCCCGAAACAAACAATTTTGAGTTTGATGCAAATCACGAGGGTGTGTGAATACACACTACTGTCAGATTTCTATTATGTAGGTTTTCCTGTAGAATTCTGTGTAAATATAGCATTATCGGTTTGTTTAATATAATAACATGTATACACTTTTCATATGTAAAGTACTAGTCAAAGCAAAAAGTTAGTTTTATTTTTTTGGATAATGATGACGTAGAAGAAAGAGAATTCAAAAACTAGGTTAGAGTCGTTATACAAACAAAAAAAAAAATTCAAAAAAAAAAAAAAAAAATGTAATCCATCTATGCAAGAGTATAAGAAGTATATTTAGCTATTAATCCAAGATACATGTCTTTGAATTTCAAGAGGCTATAATTACGGCTATTGAGACTAATCTTGTGGGGTCATGCAAATAATTTATTTTATTTTAAAAATTTTAAGCCAATCAAAAAATAATTAGAAATCAACCATGATGAATCATCACGGAAGAAAATAGTTAATTTTTAATGGGGTTAGAAGTTTTAATATGGGATGACTTTTTTCGTAAAAATAATCTACATGATAAGAGTAACATTTTCTTCAAATTTCATCCCTTAAATAGTATCCAAGTAGGCCCTCAGTTAGTGTACAATTTCGGTATCTCAATAGCAAATCCTATAATTACTTGCCATTTAAACTTATCTTGTCGAGTGGGTCCATTATTTAGTGGGGCCAATTACAAAGGTTGTTTTAGCTTACATGTGCTTATTATTCAAATTGGTCAAGATCTTACCCAAAAAATTGCCTTAAATAAATGATTACGTACGTAAGAGACGCCTAAGTATTAGGAAACAATTGATCCATTTGCAAAACCAAGTCACCAAATAAAACGCCTCGCTGGGTCCACATAGAGACGATCTAAAGCTGATTTTTTATGACGCCGTTATCTTTACATTATCTTCATAAAAAATCAACCATTAGATCATATGTAGACCCTACAAAATTCAAAAAATAACCTTGTGTCTCTGTGGCCTTCATTTTAGGGTCCGTAAAAGAATTCGGTTTTGTAAATTGTAATCTGAATCCTTATCTTTTTACCAACTCATCACTCATCAGTGCAGTAAAATCCTATATAAATCTCATAAATCTCAACTTTCTTTCATATAATCATTTCCATCACTCCCACTCTCTCTCTCTCTCTTTTTTCTGATCTCTCCTCTTTCTCTCTTTACTCTTTTTTTTTTTTTTGGTTCTTAACTTTGTTTTTGAAACTAAGAAACTGAAAACATGACGACGGAATCAGGATCAGCAAAGAAGAAGTTCTATTCGAAACCATTTGTGGTATTTTGTTGGCTGATTGCAGCTGTTGGAGGTTTAATGTTTGGTTATGATATTGGTATTTCAGGTATATATATTTTCTAAAAACCCTAGCTCTTCTTCAGTCTTACTCCAACACTTTTCATGCATACATATATATATATATATATATATGGTTTCCTTGTTTTTTTGTACTCACGTACTTTAGATTGGATGATCAAGATTAAGAATCAAGGTTTTTTTTTTTAAATCAATAAACTAGTATTATGTAACAGATTAGTCTTGCCAAAAAGTGTTTTTTGTGTGATTGAAAAAACCTAAAAAATGATGTAGTCTAATTGGTATTAATCATTCATCATAATGACTTAATCAAGATACAGCTTGAACCGTCGGATCAAGTAGCGACGTAGAAATCGACGGATCATGACGATCCAACTGCATGCGAATCTATCGATTGGATCGATGGTTCAGATCTATCGTCGGCACTCGCCTTATCAGATCATGACCACCCTCCTGATCCTTATAGAAGATTTTAGGGTTTAATCCCATGATTCTCATGTAAAGCTGGATTTCCTCCTATTCAAAGGTGAAGCTTGGTTTATCCCCTGCTCAGTCCGTCCAACCCAATTAAACTTTGTTTGGGCCTCAACAAAAATCTTGAAATCTTGGCCCAGTTTCTGCTTAGAATGCCTTGACTTTTTGGATTTTTGGTACAGATCAATGTTATATTAGAGTGCTGCTAATTGGCCCGACCCTTATACAAAACAAATGCCCGATGCTTATGTGGCATAGTGGATCCCACTGCCACATAAGTTAAAAATCCCTTCATAACACTTTTGGGAGGGGAAAAGAGGTGGATTCCACCCTGCCACATAAACATCTGGCACCGATTTTGTAAAATGGTCGGACCAAAAAGCTTTATTGTTTATGTTATCATGGTACTTTGCAGTGGACTCACATTATATCTACAGCTATTTACCTCTTATTTGTAGACCCACTTTAAATTACTATAGAAATATGTACCCTGAAATTAAAACCTATGAAAATGGAGGCCCAAATTTTCAAAATTTTAATGGAGGGGCTTAAACCCTTTTAACTGTATCAAATATTCAAGTGATAGGACCCTCCTTATTTATGTTTCAATCACTCAAGTTTTGAAATATTTCATATGATAATGAATCATAACATAGGTTGTTGATTTTCAATTGATTTTGTTTAGGTGGAGTAACAGCCATGGATGACTTCTTGCTGAAGTTCTTCCCTCGTGTATATGCAAGGAAACAACGTGCAAAAGAAGACAACTACTGCAAGTTTGATGATCAGTTTGTTCAATTGTTCACCTCTTCCTTGTACCTGGCTGCCCTTGTCTCCAGCTTTGCGGCATCAAAGGTGTGCTCGAAAACAGGCCGGAAAAATACAATTATATCCGCGTCGCTGTTCTACTTGGGGGGAGTTGCCTTGACTGCTGGAGCTATTAATCTCTTCATGTTGATCATAGGAAGGATTGTGCTTGGTATTGGTGTTGGATTCGGCAATGAGGTATACATATTTCTTAGGTAGTTGCATGTTTTTGGCTCTTTTTAATTATTTGTTTGGACTTAGGATTTTAGATAGGGATTTTGTGGGGATCAAGAATTTAGTGGTAAACTCGGATATTTTCACTTGCAGGCAGTTCCATTGTTTTTATCAGAAATTGCACCCATCAATTATCGAGGTGCAGTGAACATTCTCTTCCAACTCTTTGTGACGATCGGCATTCTTTGTGCGAACTTGGTAAACTACTTCGCATCACAGTATCATCCACATGGTTGGAGGATAGCTTTAGGCCTAGCTGGAGTTCCCGCGACAATGCTCTTCATTGGTGCTTTTGTTATCCCTGATACTCCTACAAGCTTAATCGAGCGTGAAAAGTTAGAGAAAGGAAGAAAAATACTTGAGAAGATCAGAAGAACAGAAAACGTTGATGACGAGTATAAACAGATTAAAGATGCTTGTGAATTAGCCCATCAAGTTACGAGCCCATTTAAGGAACTCATGAAGCGTTCAAGCCGGCCTCCTCTAGTTATTGCCATTCTGTTGCAAGTATTCCAGCAATTCACTGGGATCAATGCTATAATGTTCTATGCACCGGTTCTATTTCAGACAGTCGGTTTTAAGAATGACGCTTCCTTGTTATCGGCTGTCATCACTGGGCTTGTCAATGTGTTAAGTACATTGGTTTCAATTAAAACAGTTGATAAGTTTGGTAGAAGAGCATTACTTCTTCAAGCTTGTTGTCAAATGTTCATCACCCAGGTAACATTAAGTTCAATTCTAGTTGCTTTTTTATTTCTATCTAAAATCTAAATGTTTTTTCATCAGTTTTACTAATCTGAAACGTATTATAATTGTATGTAATGCAGACTATTATAGGGGGAATTCTGATGGCATATTTGAAGGCTACAAACTCATTAGGACGAGGAGAAGCGATAGCGGTGGTATTGCTGGTTTGTTTGTATGTTATGAGCTTCGCGTGGTCATGGGGACCTATGGGTTGGTTGATTCCAAGTGAAACATTTCCTCTTGAGACAAGAACTGCGGGGTTCGCTTTCGCAGTCAGTTCAAACATGTTCTTCACCTTCCTCATAGCACAGGCATTCTTATCCATGATGTGTCACATGCGTGCCGGTATCTTCTTCTTCTTCGCTTCATGGATCCTCATTATGGGCCTCTTTGTGGTGTTTTTCTTGCCGGAAACGAAGAACATACCGATAGATGATATGGTTGAGAGTGTTTGGAAGAAACACTGGTTTTGGAAGAAATATATGGTTGATAAAGATGATAAAAAGGGTCAGCCACAGAGACAAATTGATCTTCAAACAGCTTGATTGATAGGGTCCAAACACTAGTTACATGTTACTTTCTAATCACCCATAAATTTGGTTGGTTGTATTGTGTTTTTGATTAAGGTGGTTTGAGAATTTGTTTTTGTTTTCTTAGGGATTGGGAATTTGGATTTGAGATATTGATTTTAGTTTTAGTTTTATTTTATTTTTTATTATTAAAAGTTAGTGATTTTGGTTCAAATTTTTAATTTTCATGCAAAAATGGTTTCTATGGTTTCTATGTTTATTTTATCTTTTACTATGCATTTGTGATGTGGACCTTTTCCTAGGGTTTAATTTGAGGAGAGGAAACATGTGTAGTAGTTATTTAGCAAATAAAAAAAAATGCTAAAAACAAATGATTTGGATAGTCTTTGTCCTCGCTTGACCCGGGGAGAATTAGATAATTAGGTACAAAATGCATAACAAGCGCCTATGTAATCTGATCCCCAATCATTATCTCATTCCAAACTTAGTGAATTGAAATCCTTATTTAAATCTCCAAATTTTCAATTATCTTCTATCTAATCATTCATCCCATTCTCTTAAACTCTGTTTTTGAAACTAATTAAAAACCTGAAAACATGACGTCAGGATTCGGATCAAAGGATGAGAAAAAGTTCTACTCGAAATTTTTTGTGGTATTCTGTTGGCTTATTGCAGCAGTTGGAGGTTTAATGTTTGGTTATGATATTGGAATTTCAGGTATTTTGCAGAGAATTTGAAAAAAAAATCAACTTTAGATTGGATCACACTTTTCAATTACCATCTGTATTTTCATGATTTTCTTTTTTTCATTTCAATAAACTAGCATTATGGCATAAATCCTGTCTGATAAACCTACAAAAAAAAAAAAGAAATATATATACATATATATTGTTTTGAAGGAAAAAGAAAAATAGATAATAGTATGGTTCATGGTTAGAATCGTCGGATCAAGTTACCACATCGGAATCGACAAATCATGGCCATCCAAGTGCATTGCCAATCGATCGATTGGAACGATGGTTTAGATGTATTTGGGGCAAACGCCTCATTAGATCATGACCATGCTGGCTCCGATGCTTATAGAAGATTGTGGGTTTAATGCCATGTAAGAGTCTTTCCCAATGCAAATATGGTCAGCTCAAATTTGTTGTGCCATGTAAATAGTATACATATTAAAACTTTAAAATTTTTTCCAATGCAAATATAATAAGCGAATGTAAAGCTAATGTGGTATGAAGATGGAAAGACATCGTCTAACCCACCATCCTATTCAAGAGGTTCATTTAGAGGATGACTTCCCATTCTACCCTGCAAATCTCATTTTCTCTCTCTATTTTAACAAATTTTATTAAGTATCTAATTATCTCTCTCCGTTTTTACAAATAAAAAATAATGGCACATTTAAATTAATTAAATGTCATATATACAAAACAAACTAACTACATAAATTATGGACATTTTATTGCTACGTAGAAAGCAAGTCTTATGAACATGTTTTATGAGTTATACAACATAGGAACTTGACCACATTTGCATTGGAGATGCGCCGAACTCCTCCCTATTTTCATGGTCGAATGGCAATGGTCAATCCGTTCAACCCAATCAAGCTTGGTTTGGGCCTCCACCAAAAATCTGGCCCAGTTTGTTTCAAGCTTGGTCGAATTTGGGTCTTACTCTTTGGGCTGTGGTCCGACCAATTTTTTTTTTAAAAGCACACCCCTAAAGTTTGATTGAAGGGTCAAATTTGTTTTGACATTGCATTGCCCAAGCCTCCCGCCATGAAGTATAATTTGGCCATTTTGAATGTGATTTTCTTTAGGTGGAGTAACAGCCATGGATGATTTCTTGTTGAAGTTCTTCCCTGCTGTATATGCAAAGAAACAACGTGCAAAAGAAGACAACTACTGCAAGTTTGATAACCAGTTTGTTCAATTGTTTACCTCCTCCTTGTACCTTGCCGCCCTTGTCTCGAGCTTTCTCGCGTCAAAGGTTTGCTCGAAATATGGCCGGAAACTAACGATGCTAATCGCGTCAACTTTCTATATGATAGGAGTTGTCTTGAATGCTGCAGCTACTAATCTCACAATGTTGATCATAGGAAGGGTTCTGCTTGGTTTTGGTGTTGGATTTGGCAATGAGGTACATATATATATTTTCTTAGGTTTCATATTTTTTGTTCTCATTATATGCGTAACTAATACTTTATATTGGTGTTCATGATCTACACATTATAGATTCTCGCAGATAATTTTTAAATGCTAACACTTCATAGCAATATTATTGTCTTACATATAAGTTTTTTTTTTTTTTTTGAGAGGGAAGTAATGCGAGATAATTGCACATTATACTTGATAATGATGAAAATGTCCTCATTATTTATAAATTCATTTTCTAAGAATAGAATTTTTTTGGTTTCAATAACTGTCGAGAAGGTTGCTGCAAGTTTGCATATATTTGTATACATGTCATATTCGAATGACTAATACTTAGTATTAACACATTTGTGACTCACACAATACGTTTTTCTTGCAAGTTGATCTGAATGTTAAAAATTTCACTTGCAGACGGTTCCATTGTTTCTATCTGAAATTGCACCCGCCAACTATCGAGGTGCAGTGAACATTCTCTTCCAACTCTTTGTGACGATCGGCATTCTTTGCGCAAACTTGGTAAACTACTTTGTATCAAACATTCATCCAAATGGTTGGAGGATAGCTTTAGGCCTAGCTGGAGTTCCCGCAGCCATGCTCTTCGTTGGTTCTTTTGTCATCCCTGAGACTCCGACAAGCTTAATCGAGCGTGACCAGTTACAGGAAGGAAGAAGAGTACTTGAGAATATCCGACGGACGGAAGACATTGATGCCGAGTTTAATCAGTTAGTTGCTGCTAGCCAATTAGCCCATCAAGTTAAAAATCCTTTCAAGAAACTCACCAAGCCTTCAAGCCGGCCTCCTCTAGTTATTGCCATTCTGTTGCAAGTATTCCAGCAATTCACAGGAATTAATGCTATAATGTTCTATGCACCAGTTCTATTTCAGACTGTCGGATTTAAGAACGATGCTTCGTTGTTATCGTCTGTCATCACAGGGCTCGTCAATGTCCTAAGTACATTGGTTTCTATTAAAACAGTTGATAAGTTCGGTAGAAGAGTATTGCTTCTTCAAGCTTGTTGTCAGATGTTCATCACCCAGGTAACATCAAATTCAAGTCTTTACTTTTATCTGAAATCTAAATTCTATAAGATTTGTATTGATTAAATTTTTTTTTTTTATGTATCAATTTTAACTGATCTCGCGTATTATGTAATGACAGACTATAATAGGCGCAATTCTATATGCACATTTGAAGGCTACAAACTCATTAGAACGAGGAGACGCGATAGCGGTTGTATTGCTAGTTTGCCTGTATGTCATGAGCTTTGCATGGTCATGGGGACCTCTAGGTTGGTTGATCCCAAGTGAAACATTTCCTCTAGAAACAAGAACGGCTGGTTACGCATTTGCAGTTAGTTCAAACATGCTCTTCACCTTCATCATAGCACAAGCATTCTTATCCATGATGTGTCACATGCGTGCCGGTATTTTCTTCTTCTTTGCTGCATGGATCCTCCTTATGGGCCTCTTTGTAGTGTTTTTGTTGCCAGAAACGAAGAACATACCGATAGATCAAATGGGTGAGAGAGTCTGGAAGCAACATTGGTTTTGGAGGAGATATATGGTTGATGATGATGAAAAAAATAAGAAATCTAAGCAAATTGCTCTTCAAGCAGTTTAATAGGGCACAAACCTATCTACATGTACTTACTAATCACCATGGCAATGGTGGTTTGTATTGTGTGTTAGAATATGGTGGTTCGAAAAAAATTTGTTGTTTCCTTAAGAGATTGCGATTTTGGGTTTGAGATATTGATTTCAATTCAATTGTTCAGTATTCATTCAAAATCGTCTCTGTATTTATGTCATTCTGTTGTTTTGTCTTTACTACACATTTGTGATGGACCTCTTCCTAGGGTTTAATTTGGGAACAGAGGAAACATGTGTAGTGGTTATTTGGGGAGAGTGTCTTAATTGCGGTAAAATTTAAACACTCCTTGCGAGTATTATAAGCCGACCCAAACCCAATATTGGGGTGCTTGCCATATTCACTAAAGAACTACATATATAGCTTTCTAATCAAAACCAAATCAAATCCATGAACAGCAAACAAGAGGTTCCATTCAAATAACTAAAAAAGAAGAACAATTGTAAATAGTAGTATATATTATCTATCAAGCAATTCTCATCTATGTAGAGATGTTCCTAAACACATAAAACCATAAAATTTTACTGACCCAAGTCCAATAATTCACTGGAAGTCCCAAGTAAAACACTAAAACGCCTCCACAAATGACTAGCACAACAAAACTCTCAAAACACACTATGACCTAAAAGCCAAAACCTGCAAAAATGGCCAGAACCAGAACCAACTTACCAAGAACACCCATAGAAGGAAGAGGAGCACTGTTCTTGGGAGATGATTCAGGTGCTGGTGGCGATGCACTTGGAGGTGATGTGGAAGGTGCCGGGGCAGTAGTTTTCGACAAACGGGCAACCCTGATATCAACTTTCTGTCCAGATTGGCAGTGACCGGGAACACCGCAGAGGTAGTAGTAATGGCCGTTCCTTGTGATGGTGATGGAGTCATTTCCACTTGTGTAAGTTTTGAGTGGACCAGTTGTGTTGCAAGACTGGTAATCAGGATGGTTCACTTGCATCACATTGTGGAATTGTGTGTTGTATTCAAACACTTTTTAGATCATAACATGTCAACAACAAACGGAAAAACATGAGTGAGTTCAGTTTCAGTAAGCAGGGAATACAACAAAAGAAAGTTGGGAATTGTCTAACTCAATGAGAAATCACGATACATCAAGTCAGTATATATGAATATACAAGAGTAATGCTAGGGGGACAGAATCTTTGGGGACAGGCTGATGCGTCGTCCTTGTGGCCAATTCATGGGGTAAATAGAAACAATTATGTGTACCGATGCAGCAGTTAGAAGAAGACACATCAGCCTGTCCCAAAACTCTTCGCATCATTGAATATAAAACTCACTCGGCGGTATTCAATGACTTCAATGGTTCATTATCAGGATATGCAGCTGGTTAAAAACCATTAAGAACTGTTGATAATGTCAAACAACCACTTGCTCTAAAAGCTTGAACTATTAGAAAGAGGTGGATCACATTCAGCCACTGAATAAATCAAAGGAATATAATACAGTTCCATGAGACACATCTGGAGCAAAAACAACGCTGTTTTAAAGAATATTAATATGAGGCACATGTAATGCATGTAACAGATATTGAAGTCTTTTTTGATAAAAGAGACATGTTTAGTTACCTAAGAAGAATTAAGCACAAAAATAAACTCTTAGGGCAAGTGCCATGGGAAACCTTTAAGGTAGGGGTTTGGGGTAGGGGTTTAAGGGAGTGAGGGAGAGCAAGTACCACGGGGTGATGGCGCCAGACGGCACAGAATGTGCCGTGCCTATCCAGATGCCTATCTTGAATTTGCAGCTGCTATTAGCAAAGAGTTGGGTCCTCACCTCATCAAATAACTAGCAGCCTTAGCTATCCACAGAGAAGGCATATATATGCATGCATATCGAGTACTATAATATATATGTACACCCCTGTTGTGCTTGTGATGTTTAAATAAAGAAATATTTTAAATCATTTTGCCTATGTGAAATTAGGCAAAGATTGTGCCGTGAGGCACAATCTGTGCCTCCTCCCTCAAACCCCATACTCCCTCCCCAAATGTAGGACCGGGGGGAGGGGTTTGGATGTTTGGGGTGCCCATGATACTTGCCCTAACCTCAAAAAATGCTTTTTTTGCTTGTTTAAGGTGTCCATAATACTTGCCCTTACAAGATACATAATATTATTAACATAACTAGTCAAAGATGAGGAAGAAAACAAATACTAAAACTTGATAAATTGGCTAAATATAGATTACATATTTCAAGTGTAAAAAGTGTCTAATATTTTGGGTCTGGTAGGGTGGGGGCTTATCTAAAAGTTCTAGTTGTGGGTCACAGAGAGACAAAACACATGATGTCCACAAAATGTTTAGGGCCAATTAATCACTATCAGTGTTCCCCTACATATGGGGAACATCACTATGCACAATCCACTAAAAGCTTGACAATAGAAATGAAAAGTTTAAAGACAAGAAACTGTATAAGCATGGAAGTATCCTACGAAGCACTGATTGAAACCCATCATTGCTTTCCATTATATTTCATCTAGGCTTGAAATTATAATACAACTAAATTAAATCACGCAGTGTTATGAAAAAGTGGTGTCATTTAAGCATTGTTGCTTAATTATATTCAGACATGGTTCAAACACCATGATGGTGGAGTCCCACGTAAGGTGGAGCCCTTGATACAGTATAATACTGTAGCTCGTGCCATATTCAATCTTCCATCGTTCCAGGGTGAAGCAGTGAAGCTTCAATAAAAACAAGCCCAACCTAAAGTTTGAACAGGTTTTATCTTTTGTTTTTGTTATTAATTAGTGTGAAAAATCATTTAAACAAACGGCCCCTACTAGCTGCCTCCTTTCCCTGTAAATAAATGGATGCTACAGGATTGAAATTCCAGTCATTTTGATGACTCTGTTCATGAATTTATTTGATTGAATCTGCATTCCCCAATTGAGCATTGGAAACCCTAACTCCAACATTTGTTTCTTCTTCTTCTTCTGTGTCAATGCTACTTAATTTAGCAGAAGAATTCAGAACACAGGAATTTGAATTGTATAATTCTTCACTGCTGGGTCCAATATCATTCAATTTGAACTAGATCGACCATTCCTTCTAGACACTAGCTTTTTCTAACCCCGATTCCTTTTGTAGCAACTCTTACCAACATTATTCACTCACTTAGAGCATCTCCAATGCAAAAGTCTTAGAAGACAATGTCTTATCTACGTGGGCATGTCTCATAAGACAATGTCTAATCTACGTGGCAACAAAATCTTCACAATAGACATTGTTGAAAAAAATGCATCTTCAATGCAAATGTCTTGGGATGACTTTTTAGCTTATGTGGCACTTAATTTTTGAATGGGTCAAACTTATTTTGTTTAAAAAGTAACTAAAAGTTTTGGAGGGAATAAAAAATTGCTGATGTGGACCGTAAGACATTGTGAAGATGAATGTCTAGAAATAGACAATCTACTTCACAATGTCTAGAATAACTACCGCCACGTCATCATCACATTCTTTCTTCAAATTAGCATTGGAGAAGGTTTTTTAAAGAGAATGTCTATTTATCCTACGTGGCAGTCTTATTTTACCACATTCCCATTAGTATTGGAGATGCTCTTATCACCAAAAAGTTAGAACTACAAAATTTAATGGACCAACCACTTAAAAGACACCACGTGTCGGGAAGTGTTGGGGTCCCACATATTTGGGGTTGTAGGACGATATGCTGTGAGAATACAACTAACAAGGGTTGCTAGAAATCCAAGGCCAGAAATCAATCATGAAAATACTTTGAAACCTTGGGCCCACAAAACACAACGATAATGGTGTTTTCTGGGGCGACACGTGAATCATGAAGGTGGGCCCAACATGCAAAAGTTGGTCTTGAAACACTGTACAACACTAACACGTGCTACTGTTGATTTGTATTCTAATTTTCGATCTTTGAATGGCCGTTGCTCATTCAGATTGCGCAGTAACTAAGTACACGTGTCATCACGAGGAACGCATCTGTAGACAACTCGCGCAGAAAAGGCCTGTTTATGCGCTCTAGCTGTAACACACTTCTCACGGTAACTGCAACAGAGGAGAGAGAAATAGAGCCTAAAGAGAGGACAGGAGATTATTTTACTTAAGAGCTCCCTCACTGATCGTGTTTATTACAAACGCCTCCTTCGATTGAAAAAAGTTTGATTTTTACCACCCTCAATCGGATTTTGACTAACGTCAAATGTCAGAAATACCTATTAGGTAATAGTTTAATGTCGGCATGAGCTTATTAAATGCCTATAGCTAAATGGGTTTGAATTCAAACAAAAATATTGAAGGATCTATGGATAATATGCCTAATTATAGGACGAGGTAATAGTGAATAAAACCAATTCTGAAAGAAGAATGAAAAAGGAAAGCTGCATTTGTACTATAATAGGCAGAAAAACAAGAATACAGATAAAAATGGAGACAGAAAACTGAGAGAAAAGTTGTAAAACCAGAGAAGAATTGAAATACAAATTTCTTTAGAAGAAGGGTTGGGCTTTAAAAGATCAAAAACTGCAAAAAAAAAAAAAAACTAAAAAATTATGAACCAGCTGAGAAGAAATGAAATGACATGGTGATAACTGAAAAAAGAGAGCTTTTAAGTTTAGACATTTAGAGTGAAAATTTGAGAGGGAGAATTTTACATGAAGAGTTACTTGAGCAGAATTGCAAAGTGAAGATTAGACAGCAAAGGAGATCATGAAATAGATGATACAAGAAGAAACACAAAAAAAGCCCCATAATAAGTTCATGAACAAAGAGAAGTAAACCTACATCTGTATGAGAGATCTCAAACCCAAAACCAAAACCCCAAAAAAAAGAAGGAAGAAGAACACAAATTAGAAGAAATATAAGATGGAAGAGTACTACTTACAGATGATATCACCAACACGGAAGGTCTTAGAAGCAGCCCATTTTTGGTAATCAAAATTGCCAATAGTAGTCCATCCAGTAGAGTCTCCAACTTTGTAAACAGTAGCCATGGAGACCTGCAACAAAGCAGCAGCAACAACCGTTACCATCATCACCAAAACCATGGATCTCTTCAAAGCAGTGGCCATGGCTGCACAACTCAAACAGCTAGCTGCTAGAGAGAGAAAGCTAGAGAGAGAGAGATGGAAAGGGGGTTGTTTGAGAGTTGCAACACTTGTGTGGGATAAATAGGGGGTATTTAATATAAAGCCCTCCTCAAGTGGGATAATGAATTTTCCCAAGCAGAATGCCACAACCAAACAAAATTATAAAGAGGAGGACATCCATAAAAGCAACTTTGTTAAATGCTCGAGTAATGACAGATGATATTTTTAGATTGGCAATAATAGCCTTCAATCTTAACAAGATTTGCATTTAACTACTGACTGTTGAAATGAATCTAGGAGCAAGGTTTTGACAAATGAAATCCACCCTGGATTTCAAATCAAGTGATAGTTTAAAATTTGTTAATGAATAATGTTTATAGCTATTAAATGGTCATTTTTTAAATTAAAGAGATATATAAGTGAGTCGGTAACAGTTAGATAATTGCATTTAATGTTGAAAATAATTTTGTCAAAATCTAATGTCTAGGATGCCAAGCCACATGTAATTTTGTTAATGAACTAGGTGTAATAATACAAATGTGTGTGCTGGGCGTGTAATAAAGACAAATAATTGCGGTACACAGCATTATACATGCGTAGATCTAAAATTACTTTTTTATAAATTAGGAGGGATATTTGACCTCGGCTTAAAAAGCTCCTAAAAAAACTCTGCGTTTATAAGGCTCATATTAAAATGATTTAAAGATTATTGTTGACTTTTTACTAACTATTAATAAGGTCAAAAGTTTTAGATCGAAGTGAGTTTTTATGACGATAATCGTGGCGGAAAAATTATCTTCACAACAATTAGTCTTGAGTTCTTTTCAAAAAATTTATCCTATGAATAATTCCCGTTTGATCACCAAATGACCAGGATTTTTAGGGACTTTCTAAACCAACGTCAAACATCCCACTCTTTATGGTTGTTAGTATTCCTTTTTTGGTAAGCTGGATAGGGAAGTCTTTTCAAACCTAAAACAATTTGAGGGATAAGATGAACTCCCAGTATGGACCGTTCCTAGTTCTAATTAAGAACCAGAAAGGCAGAGAGATAACTCACTAGTGGTGTCCAAGACTTTCAAGTGTACAATTCGAGACAAGCTAGAATTGACATGACATACAGACACTTGTTATATATATAACGAATTTTTTTTTTTAATATCTTTGGCTTTTTTTTCATATATCTTTGGTGTTCGGGTCAGCTTTCGCGCACCTCGACTAATCTAAGGGACTTTTCTTTTTCTTTTTTTTATATCTTTGGTGTTTGGGTCAGCTTTCGCGCACCTCGACTAATCTACGGGACCCTGTGAAGGAAGCGCCCACCTTTAGCCTTTTTTTTCTCTTTGGCCTTCTTTTATAGACCATAACTTAGACTCTCATGTGAATTACTCAAATTGTAGACTTAAATTAGTTTAAGGCTATTCCTACTTAAGTATTGTAAATCAAGCAACAACTAACTAAAACATCAAATCCAAACACACTTGTAAGCTTAAATCTAGGGTTTTACATGACATGTAAATAATTAGAAATAGAGAAATAGTGGCAGTTGTTGTCTACTTGTCCTCTTACAATACTCAGTGCATTTTATTAGGGTTTTGGGTGTGTGGTTGTAAGACTTGGAAGGAAAGTCTGAGTGGGTGGTTGTGTCTTTGGGTCCAAGTGAGCTAAAGGAGTGTCATAATGAGGTGAGCAATATTTCCCTTTTTAAATATCAGATCAGAATTAGTCTTTTCATTTGAAGGGCAACCCTTATTTTGGTGGCTAGTGCTAATATATCCCTTTGATTAACTTTGAATTCAAATCAAAGAGACTTTCAGTTGATATGATGTCACATATTAGTTTGGTTACTTTGGTGGAATTAAAGGAAATATTTGAATTCAAAATTGAAGGCATAGTGTATTACTGACAAGAGCAAATTAACCTAATCCTATTTGGTAAAATTCGTAAATGAGTTCATTATATATTTATAGGTGTTTAGTAAAGTTATTTAATAGCAAATTTAAAGCAATAAATTTTTTTATGCATGAATTTTTAATTAGCACCTAAAAATTGTAATATTTTCATTTGCAAATTTTCATTCCATACTAAGACCTAAAAGTAAAGCAAAGTAGCACTGAAAATCATAAATTTTAAATGGTTTATGAAACTAGATATGGTGTTTGTACATGTACTTTCAAAATGTTGAAAAAGAAGCCTGATCAATGCCTTCCACCAAACAAGGGTTTCATACCCTTTCACATCTAGAGCCCTAATTAAGTTTTGCCCCATATAATCTTGGGTACCCATTTAAAACTAAAGTAGTATGCTTTTTTACTTTTAAAAAACTAATAAAAACCATCTTGCATTTCAAGAATGCAGTTGCTTGTGTGAGACAACACTCTATAGATTTCCAATAGTATAACAATTATTTGATATTTTTGGTGTTTTCCCATATTTGTAGTATACTATGTATAGTTGGATGCCCCATGGTCCCTTACAAAGAAAAAAAACAAAACAAGAAAAGATAAAAGTGCAGGCTTAATGGTTGAAAAGTTTGTTTATGATTTAAGCCCTAATTGAGTGTTTGGTGGATCCATAAATGTTGTGGACATGCTAATGCCTTATAGAATAGATGTTTAGCAAAACTATTATCTATCATGATTTTGATTTTGGTGGAATAGAAAACATGTCTACCATGTTTGTTTTTCATCTACAAGAGAAATTTTACCTACATTCCACTTTTTGGTATTGACTCCCCATTTATTTTGAGACTTTTTCCACACCTCACTTGTTCTTACATTTAGTTTACATCATACTTGAAGAACCCCCACAAAAATAATTTAAGGGATGATTTTTTATAAGCAGATTATTATAAAACTTTTAATCCTATTTAAGCTGATTTAAATTTTTGAGCTTTTAAACTATCTATTTTTTCATTAATTTTCAATAAATTTTTATTAATTCTCAATGAAAATTAACCTAATCTTTAGATCATCTTCCTGGAGAAAAAAATAAAGGGGATTTTGGCCAAAAACCCCTACTTGGAAAACGTTTTAGGATTTAGCCCAACAAACGTTTTCTTTTAGTCTAAGGCCCAAGAGGGTTTCAGTCAGAGGGTTTCAGTGTGTGTAATTTATAGGAAGAGGGTTTCAGTGAAACCCTCTCTGAGAGGGTTTCAGTCAGTTATCCTTGGGCCTTAGACTAAAAGAAAACGTTTGTTGGGCTAAATCCTAAAACTTTTTTCAAGTAGGGTTTTTGGCCAAAATTCTAGCAATAAATATAAAGATAAATAAATAATAAGAAAAAATGGAAATTATAGTTCCTTATCTAGGCAGTGGAGAAGATTTTTCTCAGCAGAAATATTAGAGAGCCAATCTTGAGTCTTCACACAGTAGTCAGCTATCTTAGGTGCTGGTGGTAGTGGGGCCCAGAAATTCATACCTTGTTTGTTGGATAGTGGAGGACGTAAGAATCCAATTCTAACTTCAACGCAAAGACATGTTTTGTCATCGGTGTCGGACACAATACTTTGTTGTTTGTTTCTTTCTTTCAAAACCCCACTCTCCCTCTCTTTCTCTCTCTAAAAGAAAAGAGGGCCCACACTTGTAATTATTTTTCATCATCTTCCTTCATTCTTCACTTGGGAATTGAAGTACCGCCTGTTGATAGAAATTAAAACAATTTTCAACAAAAATTCAATCAAGATTTATTATTATTATTAGAACTCAAAATGACTAAAAAAAAGTAAGTAATAATTATGAATCTCGAATCATCAAAGAAAACTACATACATACGTGCATACATACATACTTGTTGAGAATATTTTTGCTATAATCATCAAGAGCTAGGTAGCCCTCTCATTATCTAATAACGGTCATGATGGATCTAGCTGCTGCTTGTGCCAAAAAATGAATTGATAGTAGTTCATGATTAGGTTTTGATACAAGCGTGGGGAGTTCCTATATATGTATTTCTAGAGAGAAGAAGAAGAAGAAGAGAGGAGCATATAAAAAAGGTGTACTCTCTGTAATACAACTGTGTAGTACAATATTGAAGAACTGGAAAAAGGTGTAGTACAAAGCGAACCACGACGAAATACAAACATAGAGAACATGCAATTATTGGCTGAGCTGGGGTATTATTAATCTGGTTATTAGGCTTATAAGATTGGTCCAGATTGGTGTCGGCTGGGCTCGGGCTAGGCCTCAACCAAAATCCTAGAATATCGCTAAAGTCCCAAAGCTCGGACTATATTTTTAAGAGGGTGTTTGACAAGCAAAAGTAGAAGTATTTCAGCTTCTAAAAAAAAGTAAAAGTACTTTTGAGAAGTCAAAAATAAAGAGAAGGTTGTATGGTAAACTACTGACTTATAAGTCAAAAAAAATGATAAGTTATTAGTTTTTTTTTTTGAGGGGGGAAAGGTTAAAATCTTATTAAGAGAAGAAATGGAGCATACAAGTAGTAACAAGAGAAGATTTACACAGCCATAATAGCCTCCCATCTGATCAAAAGATCAGTAAAACAGTAACCTTTAAAGTTGTCCCCCCTCAAACCCCAAATAGATAAGTTATTAGTTGCTATGTGGTACTTGAGGAGAAGCAATTTCTGAGAAGCAAAAAAGCAAAAAAAAAATTCTCAAAAAAGAAGCAATGTTATCAAAACTGGACCGGACCGGTGGTCCGACTTAGGTCAAACCAGAATTTTGTGTATTTCGGTTCGGTCTAGGTCAAACCGATTTGGATTTGAGAATCGACGTTCTGCTTGGAACCTATGGTCGAACCATCGAATCGAGTCAATCGGTTCTTTCATAAGCCCAGTTTTGGAAGTTTTTTTTTTTAAAAAAAAGTAAAAAATGTACTAAAACAAAGAGATTAGTTTTAATCTTTTAGATAATGATATTCCTACTCAACTTTAGAAATTGAAGACAATTATGTTGATGATAATGACTATTTATCTATATATTTTTTATTTTTACCCTATAAGATTTCCTATATTTTTTTTAAAAAAAAAATTCTATTTATAAAATTATTTAATAAGTCCAACCGAATCGAACCTAGGTCCAACCAGTTTTGTAAAATTTTAGTTCGATGACTGATCCAGTTTTCATAACATTGATAAGAAGCAACTTTTTGACTTCTAGAAGCAACTTTGAAAAAATTTAACTATACATACTTTTTTGCCTTTTGACTTATATAAATTAAAAAGTAACTTCTTAAGTGAATTGCTAAACGCGCTCGTACGCGTTTGTTTCACCATGCTAGGCATGGCCTAGTTGACTCAAATCCACTTTTAAAAAAGGCACAATGTTTTTCAAAGGAAAATAAATAAATTTTGTATTGGCCGGCGCTCTCCAAACTTTTGGGGTGTACATTTAAATTTTCCCTTTGAAATTTTTTTGAGGTCATGCTCGGAATGTGCTCGAGAGTTGAGGTCTGGGTGCCCTTCAAAATCCAAAGGTCAAGCCCACCCATTCAAACCCTTGGGCCTGGGCTGGTCTAATTAATCGAATCGTCAGATGCGGCTCAAATATTAGGATGGTTTGAAAACTAGGTTTTTCCATCCCAATCTTGGTATGCATCACATATATACAGTATACTGACTAGTGGCCAGGACCAATTTGTATAGCTTTTATACTAGATCAATTCAATGTTAATTTTTAATTTTTTTAAAATTCTTTGATGATCCAGATAATTTCAAATTTTAAATCAAGTTAGTATCTGACCCTTAGATCTCTTAGGTGGGACTCACTCACAACATGTTAGCCCCTAAATAGTTAATACCAAAAACGTACTAGTACGATTTTGGGTTGATCCATTACAAGAGCCAAACCAAGCCCAGCATGATCCCAGGTCCAAAATGATAATCTTTTAATCTTTGTTCGAAAGAGGTTTGATTTTTGAGGCAGCAGATATGGCGAGTAGGAGCGCCGAAGCATCCAATTAAAAAAATGTCCCAGATTCTAGAGGGAAACGGCTGAAAAGAAATTCAGGAGCATAAACGAGGTCTCAAAGCGTGAGCATTACCTCAGTAGAGCGGTTCTGGTTACTAAGCAATGAACGAGCAAGATGGTTCTTGTAAATCGCAGTTTCCACAATTGATATTGGATCAGGGCACCGACAACCTGCACAGGAAAAAATACAAATCGCACGTGAAGATTTCTAGGCGCCGGGGTGGTGCCGGCCTAGGAGTCTCCGACGGTCAAGTCAGCGTTGTTTGGGAAAATAATTTAAACAAAAATTAAAGAAGAAGAATGGATCTGTATCACCTATTCTGGTAGATCGTGGCCGGGCGAGGTAGAAGACGGGATCTTAGTCGTTGAGCCTCTGGCTTGATGGTGTCTTCTCCCCGGGGGAGATTGACTAAGTCACGGAGTTCTGAATGTTCTCGAGTTGCGGAGAGTTTCTTTTTGAGAGTGAGAGAGAGAGAGAGTCAGTCGTAGTCCTTCGAAGTCCCCTTGAGAGAGCCCCCATGTTCCCTTTTATAGGAAGGGAATCCAATTCAGTTGCCTTGAACTTCGGGATAATTTCCCCTATCTCAGGAAGATATTTTGGCGGTTATGGGGTTTCGTGAAGACTGAGCTCCTTACTTGAATTAGTCAAAATCCTCAGGAGGATATGATGACGGTTAGGGAGTCCTGCGTGGACTGAACTCCCAGTTTGAATTAGTCAATATCTTCAGGAAGATATGATGGCGGTTAGGGAGTCCTGCGTGGACTGAACTCCCAGTTTGAATTAGTCAATCCTTATCTGCCCTTGGCGTATGGACCATAGAATTGATCTTAGGCTAATGGGCTTCTGGGCCTGGTAAATGTACAACCCTTTCGGTCGGCAGGCCACTGGGCCTGATAGCGGAATCTGGACATTACAATGCGTAGACTAAGTCCTCTTATCTGAACTGGTCCAACACTGGCCGCTTTTGGTGATTTGGCCAGAGAGGCGGGGCGTGGCCCAATGGGCCTCTGGGCTCGGTCGAAGGGACCAAAGCTTTGGCTTGCTCTCTTTTGAGATGTACTACAAATTTGGCCACTACAGTTCTTATGTTTTGGATGGAAAAAATTTTAACCAAATTTAGTTTATTAATATCCAACAGGGGTGGGCCTTACAAACCATGGTGGACTAAGCCTGACCATGGTTGGGCTTGGGGTTGCCTTTGGGTCCTGGGCTTTCAAACGCAATCCAAAGTGGGTTTGGCTTGTGTTGAGGCCATAAGCATCTCAAACCTGACTCCTAAAAAATTTGGAGGAAATTATATTAGCGGGCACCAAAAACTTGGTGGCTGACTCCGGTTTTTAACGAAGGCTGTTAATCTAACAGCCCCCACCAAACTTTAGGGATGCGTTTTTAATATCGTCACAAAATCAGCCTAACTTAGTCAAACTTCGGCTTAGAGATCACAAACTAAGTAACTAAAGTGCGGGTCGAAGCGGGAACGAAAGTGGGAGCAGGAGAATCGGAGTGGCCGATTAAAAAATATTTTTAATTCTAAAATACCTTCGGAGTGGGAGCGCGAGGTTCTGGAGCGGGAGCGTCACCCCTATACCAAGGTTTCGGTTACTAAGATCACGATCATTGGTTTGGCTTGGAGTGACAAAATTAAGTGAGAGCTTGAGTTCATTTGAGCTCGGGTCAAGCTTTTTGAAACCCCGACTAGGTCAGGTTGATCGAATTGAAAACTTTTATATGAGAAAGATCACATAAAAACCCGTTATATTTCTTCAACAGTTGAAGTAGTATAGCTAGACGGCACAAGTATTGTATGTTGGGGTCTGATATTTTCACCACGGATTTCAATTGTGGCCTGAGTTGCAAGTCATGTTAAAGACCACGTTTAAGACCGTGGTCTAATGTATGTTTGAGACCACAAATTGATTTAAAACTGTATTTTATGATATTAATTGTTTTAGGAAAAACTGTGGTCCAATAGCTCGTTTGGCAACCATTAAAATAATCAATTATGAGGCTCATAATCAATTCTGAGCCTCATAATTAATTTTGTGATTGTCATTCGTTGTTTGGTAGCAATTATAGAATTAGTTATCTCATAATCAGAAATGAATTTCTCATTAAAAGTAGAAATAGAAAATAGTTGTTTACATAAACAGAAAATTGATTAACTAAAAGTCGACCATTGCACCAAAAAAAAAAAAGAAGCATCTTCTCTCATTGTTCTGTAACGCCACTAACAGGTCTTCTATCTCAATCCTGGAGGTTAGAGCTCCAGTAATGGCTTTCTAAGAAGGTCTGTGAGATATTTGGAGCTCCGAACTCTATTGATGGCCTGGCTTCCATCAAGGTCTGCAATGGCTCGAGCTCCATCGATGACTTCCACCGTGGTTTATTAACCCAGTAGCTCCACTCTGATGGATTTATTGCCAGATTGATAGACTGGAGTTCTATTGTTTGGATCAAAAGGATGTCGTAGTGACGAATTTACGACAAGTCGAGGGGATTTTAGTTTTTATTTGATTGTCCCATGATGAATTGAAGAGTAGAACATGTAAATCCTTAAAAACTTTTAGGTGCTAATTAGGTGGTTAGCTCAAAAATCAAAAAACAGTAACTCAGGTCACAGATTTTTTTCTCTCTAACTCTCCTTTTCTTTCCCTTCCACTAAATTCGTTCTGCTTAAAATCCCATCCCATCCCATCATGATATTGTAGGAGTCAAAGTGTTCGACAAAAGTCCTCAAAGACATAGAGTTTAAAATAATAAACTGTGCAAGTTAAACATTTTTAGTAATCAACTTTTCTTTAAATTTGTTTGTTGAAATTTCTGTATAAATTGATTATTATTCAATTGCTTTTACAATAATTATTTCTTGATCCTGAATTATTTCTGCTAGAAATTTTACCTAACGAGGCCTAAAAGTAAGACTTTAAACCATTGTTATAGGTAAAACTGTTGTTTTAACCATAGTTCAACCAGAAACCGTGGTCTTAAGTTCCATTTTCTTACGACGTTTGGGGCTACTTTTTAGAATTCAAATTTGAAAAGTAATTGCCTTAAAATTTAAAAATATTAAAAAAATTAAATGAATAAAAAATATAATATAACTTTTTTATAGCAATATGTGGTCTAAAAGTGTTACACTAATTAATAAAAACAGTGATCTTAAGGAAAAAAAATTTAAAAATAGACCACATTCAATTATGTAGTGGTCTTTGAGGTGTGTTATAAACTATAAAGTGCATGCATTTGTTGTAGTGGAAGGTGATTAAAGTTTGAGAAACATGCATGCATGCATATGATGTTTTCCAAAGATCATCTGGAGGATGAGTAGATCATCGATCTCCTGGATCTATATAGATCCACAATTAGGTGTGAACAAAGTGTAAAATTAAGTGTGTAGATTAGGTATAAACAAAGTGTAAGATTAAGTGTGTGGATCAGGTAAAAATAGGGTGGAAATATCCAGTCCCTTATATGTGATGTAGCCTAATTACTTATTCGTGACTCATCTTTACTAACGGCGTGGATTTTTTTTTTCCACTAATTAGTGGTAGGTTCACAAAAAATGTTCTTTGTTTTTCACCATTAGATTATGTTCGTTTAAAATTCAATCCGTTTTAAAAATTTTAATTTCATCAAATGTTGTCTTAAAGTTAATTGTAAAATAAACAGCTCGTAAACTACATAATTTTTCTGAGGTTAAATGTTTTAAAATGATATAATTTTTTATGAAGATGATCTATGTGATATTCCAATTCTCCGTATGCTATGCCGACCTATATGCAGGTTTAAACCTGCGAGGTGTTGCCAATCTGAGTCAAAGTCGTATTTCCCATACAAAAAGAAAGAATGAAAAAAACTTAATAAGGTGACGTTACTTGAGAAATGCAAATGACATGAACCTGTTCTAAACAGTTGCTGATAGGGACATCCAAAAACTCGTCTTTTCAAGTATTTCCAAAAAAGTTAATTAATATAAGTTTAATAAAAACTTAGAACAGGTCTCTAACCTTATATATTTAGTATAAATCATTAGAACATTTTATGTTGAGTTAGGATCTACAACCAAAGTTTTATTTAGAGCCCATTTAAAGATGATGCAATGAAATCTTTTGGCAAAGATGATCTATGTGGTGAAAAGATCATCCTAGCCAAAACTAACATCATTCTAAAACTTCTAACCTCTTAAAAAATTGACTGATTTGTTACTTGTCTGCCATAAATATCATTAATATAAACCAACATTTGATAGGGTTATAGGTTTTAGATTATAGTGATTTTATATGGGAAAATCATTTTGGAACCGGACTCATAATCTGTCATGCTGGACAGATGTAAGGATCGGTCCCAATAATAGTAGTGTTATTTTGTATGAGAACGATCTATATGGTGAGAAGATTATCCTCACACATTTAGATAATCTCTACATGGGCCGCAATAAAACCTTGCCCTAATATTAGCTACAAAATCTTAGTTGCGGATACTAACCCATTTATGTTCTATTTGGATCTACTTCTTTTTTATTTATAAACCTTTCTAAATATTTTTCCGGCGTGACCTACAAGTAAGACAAATAAACTGGAGCAGATCCTCTATCCCCATTTGCATGTCCCCTTCGTATGCCCACATTTATTTTGGCTTGTGGGAACCGCATAGAGGCGAACCAACGACTAATTTTTTTGGTAAGATTGTTGTCATGGCCATGTACTTCATTCCTACAAAAAATTAATTTATTCTAAAATATCTAAGTAGTCTATCAAAAGTAAAAATTGTTGTTTTTTTTTTTTTTGCGAGAGTGATCTATATAACAAGGAGAATAATCTTATAAGACAATTAACCGTTGTTTAGAATCAAATCAACATAAGTACATAGAGGACATATACAAATTGGGACAGAGAATATGCTCTTCAAAGAAACCCACACACAAGGCAACACATACGAAGAAGTAGGGAGGGAGAACTAGAAAGTGTCATCAGATATGTTCCTTATAGATTTTAGAAAGCTTCAAACTAAAAGACAATCAATGCTTCGCATTATAATTCTGGTTCTCAGGTAGTAGGTGGATCCAAAGCTGAATAAGTTAGTTTTAATTTTGGTATTGGTTCCGGTTTCGATTCCAGTTCTGGTTATGGCGAGCGTTTTGAGAAAGAAGTGTGCCGTGAAATTTGGCCTTTCGGGAATTTATGTTCAGAAGAAAGTGGCAAATTCCACTTTTAGGTTATAACCTGTTTGGTTGTGCTTTTTGAAGCAATGCATTCCAAGTATGCTTTTTCTTCTTCACTTTTTCCTTCAAAGGTATTTGGTAAAAAAACAGAAATGCTTATTTCAAAATTGATGGAGTTATCAAACCAGTTTTCAAAAATAGAAGAAAGAAAGTTCTCAAAACGACTTTTAAAAAAAGCAGAAGCAGAACTACTTTATTTTAAAAAAAAACAACAAAATACCAAATTTACCCTTAATAAAAATAATATAAACAATTAATTGCTTAACAAAGTTGAGATGCATGACCAGTAAAAAATAGAAAAGAACGCGGTAACACGTACATTTTGGGCAACAAAAATTAATTTTTCATAGAAAAGTTTGCTGTCTAGTATGCCAAACAGGGGCCTTATTATTACACAAAAAGAACTTATTTTGGGATACGCGGAAGGACAGAAGAATCCTGATTCAGAAAAATAGATGTGGCCCCACAAACTTGAGCGAAAATATCACGTTTCTTATGCTGACCTAAATTATTTTTTTTCTTTACAAAGCTGATCTCATATTTTTGTTCTTTCTCAGACTCACACGTGTTATTTGACTTCTTTTCAAACCGTTGAAATACTTTTTTTTTTCTTACTTACTCTCCTTATTTGACTAAACTACCCTTCTATTTGAGTGTTTAAAGAGCTGTTTCGTCACGGCAAGTCATGGTTTTTTGGTAATTTAAAACAGAGTTTATCTTTTCTGAAAGATAATTAAAAAAACCAACTAACTTTTCTAGCCGTAAAATTTCTTGACTAGAAAGTAGTCAACAAAATAGAACCATCTTGATTCGTCCACGTGGAAACAAGTAAAGAACCATGCATTTTCGTATCATCACTTAGGTTTTCACTATATAAAGCTAGGCGCTTCATTTAAGACATTAGCTTAAAACTCATTTCTCACTTCCCTTCTTCTTCTATCTTGAGTTCTTCTTCTTCATTCTTATAGTCTGAGAATTTAACAGAAAGATGCCTGGTGGAGGATTTTCAGCTCCGGCAAGACCCGGAGTTGAGTTTGAAGCTAAGATAACACCGATTGTCATTATATCTTGTATAATGGCTGCCACCGGAGGTTTGATGTTCGGTTACGACGTCGGAGTTTCAGGTTTGTTTTCTCAACATCATCATCATCATCACTTTTTTTTTCAGATCTTTAATCTTTATTGTTTTTCCATTTGATTTTTCTATGTGTTCTTGTTTTGATCGTACATTTTTTGTTTCAGTTTATTTAGATTAAATGATTTTTTATCTGTTTTCGATGAAGTTTGTGATTTTCATCGTTGTTCGGTGTTTCTGTTTAGAGAGAGAGAGAAAGAGAGCTTTTCTCTGTTTCTTGAGATCAGAGATTGTGTTCTTTTACTGGTTTTTGGTGAAGTTAATTTCTGGTTTTGATCGATCGGTTTTTCGATTTTGCTGTTTATTAGAGAGAGAAAGAGAGATCTAGAGAGAGAAAGTGAGAGATTTTTCTTGTTTCTGAGATTGGAGAATGTGTTTTTTTTTTTCTTTGGAGCCAGAGTAGATTTCAAATATTTTTATTTTTTTTAGTTCTAACGTCCTTTGATACCGGAGATTCAAAATTATCTTCCTTTTTCTTCTTCTTTTTATATCTTAATTCTGCTTTCGTGATGATCCTGTGCTTCCGGAAGCTGCATAGCTTCACCACTAGACGCACCTCTTTCACGTCCAAACTCATCAATTTCTACACATTAGACACGTGGCATAAGCCTATCAATATCCATTTTGTTTACCAACTCCTTTGAGGACAAGATCACATTTGATTTCACTATTTCAATTTTCCTTTTCTTTTTAAGACCTTGCAGTCAGCATAGGCAAACAGGCAGACAGTCGTATGTTTACACTTTTCATATCTGAAGAGTAATTCCTCGAGATTCACAATCTTTTAAAACAAAAATGATTTAATAACCATAAATTTGTTCATTTATATACCTCCCATGCATGTACGAAGAGCATGAATATCTAAATGTTTTTCACGTCCCGTGAAATCAGGACTCAAAACATTTGACATACTTTATGACTAGAGGTGTCAATTGGGCCGTGCTGGGCCGGCCCAGCACGACTGGCCAATGGGCCGTGCCAGCACGGCCCGAAGCATGGCCGGCACGACTGGGTTTCGTGCTGGGCCGTGCCGTGCCGAGTC
>MVGT01001374.1:329335-392290 GCA_002174775.1 Macleaya cordata
GGGCTGGGCTGGGCCAAAATCGTGCCCGTGCCGTGCTCGTGCTGCTGGGCTCAAGAGGCCTGCCCAGCACGGCCCAGCCAATGGGCCGTGCCAGCCCAGGCACGAAATGGGCTGGGCTGGGCTGGGCTGGGCTGCCACGTGGCCGTGCTGGGCCGTGCCGTGCCTGGGCCGCCCAGCCCAATTGACACCTCTATTTATGACACGCTTATTAGCACAATAATTTACAATTTAGTCCGTTTTAGAATATTGAAATGACCAAATGAGACTTTTGGAGTTTAAAATTAGAGTTTCCACCAACTCCTTCAGACAGCTAAAATTATCGTTTATTTAATTAACCTAATCAACAAAAACAAAATTTGATGATATTTTTATGTCAAACTAGTAAAGATATTCTAACGAATTGCGTTTCACAAACCAAATTATAAATAAAATCCAAATTCGTAAGTTTTGTTGTCCTGCTTAATTTTCAAAATATCCTAATAACATGCTTCATTGAATGAAGTTTATTAGTATTAATTATATTCTTTTCCATCAAATGTCGATATGACACCAAATCATAAGTCATTGTCATTCTTGGATTATTTTTATGTAGTCCCTATAAACAAAACAAAGCAAAGCTATCTCTACATTTACCCTATACTTTCAAATTTATTCTTTAGTAAATCTTTACTCGTTTTTTTATTTTATATATAAAAATGTCTAAATTCGTTAACATTAGAGTTTGAAAAATTCACTTATTTTATAAAATAGTCAAAATTTGATAATCTTAATCCGCCAACCGGCTAAATGTCAATCCTAACCTTGATTCGTCTATGTAATAGTTGTTAACTAATACAAGAATAGTATGTTAAAGAGTGTCGCTTAGGCCTTGCTTGATACACCATGAATATTCGTAAATGCAAAAATTTATAGTTTATTATGTGTTTGTAGATGATTGATGAGGGCATCTAATAATAAATATTTGGTAGAATTTACAATATGCTTACAAAATAAATAATCTAAAATTTTTATTTAATTTTTTTTTCTAATTTATAAAATTTTAATTAGCACCTATAAGAACCGTGAATTTTCGCATTCGCGAATATTCACGGTGTACCAAGCAAGGCTTAAGTTAATGTTATAACAGGCTATTATTATGATGCACTATTGCAAATAATAAATCTGTTTTAATTGTTAATTAATTTATTTTGATTGGTAAAATTAATGACGTTATTTTATTTGTTTCTTAATTGAAGGGGGTGTAACATCGATGGACGATTTCTTGAAGAAATTCTTCCCAGCCGTTTATCATAGGACTAAACAGCCACAGATTAACAGCAATTACTGCAAATATGATAACCAAGGCTTACAACTATTCACATCTTCTTTGTATCTAGCCGGTTTAACAGCGACTTTCTTCGCGTCTTACACGACCAGGAGGCTGGGCCGAAAACATACCATGCTCATTGCTGGGATCTTCTTCATAGTTGGGGTGATACTCAATGCAGCTGCTCAGAACCTTGCCATGCTCATCATTGGCAGGATCTTACTTGGTTGCGGAGTTGGCTTCGCTAATCAGGTAAAACATTAAACTTGATCAGAATTAGAGATTTGATGAAAAACTACTTATAAATCTAACTAATTTTCTATTAAATCTTTAGTTTTCACAAAATTTCTATTTAAAATCCTCCATCAAAACAAATAATAAATTGTATTTGAATAAATTGTTTGATTTAAACAAATAAAATTCACACAAGTTAAATGCCTAAATAAACAAACAAACAAGACATTAGAAATCAGTCGTGGATTTGAATATCCAACGTAGTACAATGGGCCGAGTGTGCTGTTAGATGCACGTGTGCCCACGCAATGGTTGTTAACAATTTAGTAATTAATTAAGAACCACAAAAAATTGTAAGAAATTCATATGTTGGTGGCACATACACGAATGACAAGATCATTACCTACCCGGCTCTTGTTATCTAAGTCGGGTGTGAGGGCAAGTTGTGTCATCTTGTATTGAAAAATCATACAAGTGGGCCCAATAAGATCAAAATCACGATTCAAATCATATCATCTTTTTTTTTCTGTCCATCATCCTCAACTTTTAAATTATTGCGGAGTTCTTCATCACGTTCTTTTATTAAATTATTTAACACTACCCTTTACTTAACAGTTGTCTAAATTAGTGAGTCCTGATTTCAACAAGCCCGGCCTTAATATTTTTTGAGTTTGAGGTTAATGACCGTTGGATATTCACCCTTAATATGCAAGAAATATGTATATGAACATCCAACGACTATTCACCTCATACTTACAAAAAACAAAAAAAAAATTCTAAGCCTCGGTTTGTTAAACCATTCTCCTAAAGTACTGAAATCTCTAAAAAATGCTTAAATACCTTTATAATCTCTCATGTGAAAGAAAAGCAGAAATGCATAATGCTGAAGTCCATCAGTCAATTTTCCTTTTGGAAACTCGTCTTATCCGTTTCTTAAAGTTTTTTCTTTTAAGTCCATCATTTTCTACTTTTTCTAGAACATCCAATTTTCTAGTTTTCATTAACCTCAAACTCGTGCCGCCCCATAGTGGGATTTTTATTGATTTCAGGGTATTCTCTCTGTCTCTCTTTAATTATTGGATTAGGGTTAACATCGGTTGTGGTTGTTGATAACTAGTAGTCCTAGTACTGTCCCCCCCTTGTTAGAAAAAGTTGAAACAAACCGAATTTTTGGAGAAGGGTATTTTTGGCATATTGAAATTAATGAAATTTATTAAACAAAGTTGTTTTGAAGTTTCCTAATTAAGGTTGTTTTAATGGTTTGTATACATAATCAATTAATTCCATCAAGAACATAAAACAACTTAGTATGGGTCATTTTTTTTTAATGATTAAGATCATTTTATTATGTTAATTAATATCTAAAATTGACTGACTTTCTTTCTTTTTTTTTCGTATCTTTTGCAATAAAAATAAAAAATGTATAGGCGGTTCCGTTGTTTCTATCAGAGATCGCTCCAACGAGAATACGTGGAGGATTAAACATATTGTTCCAGCTTAATGTTACCATCGGCATTCTCTTCGCCAATCTTGTCAATTACGGAACCGCAAAGTAAGCTACTACTATCAATTTTACATTTCCTTTTTTTTTTTTTAATCTATTATATACTCAATAATATATTAATATATGATGACTTATTTTCTTAGCTTATGTGTGATATTTATGTGTCAAAAAAAAAAAAGAAGGGATATTTGTGTGTCAATTAGTCAAATTTATTACGTATTTACCAAATAAAATAAAAGTCATATTTGAACTCCTTTAAAGTCTACATTTTCCTGTTTTATATACCAATTTTATCTTTGTTTTATTGACGTTTCTCTCACTACTTTTGGCATTTTGCCTAAATTAATTGAATTGACTGTTGAAACTAAGAAAGAAAAACCCCTAACTGCTTTTTATAGACATGAGAATTAATAGTAAATGATGACAGTATAGTAATGCAGTTTGGCCCCAAAACATTTTCCACTAGGAAAATCAATCATTTTTGTCTGCACCACCTAATGTATGTATTGAACTTAGCCTTAGTTTTTTTTTTTTAATCAAAAAGGGAAAAAAAAAATTAGGCTGATTTTACTTCCAAATTAGATCAATTTTGAATTTCACACATCTCATTCAATGTAAAACTTTCCTTCACGGCTTCACTTGTTTAGTAGTATTAGTTTTGCTACCAAACGCTATAGCGTGGGGAAAAATGTCTGCGCAGGGATTGTACACTTTGGGATTCTCTAAATGAGTGATGGAATAGTTGGATTTAGGTGTTCTGCCTTACAATTATTGGAGGCGTGAAAAAAAAAATAAAACTTATACTGTCAATTCCAATGGCTCTTTCCACTCATTAGAGAATCCCAAGTTCAGAGCACACGTCACACCTCATGCTGCAGCGTGGGGTAGCACCATTCTAGTTGTAAAATGATGGAAAAAAAGAAGATTAATATTACGTTTTTTTTCATATATACATTTCTCTCTGTTAGTGCCTCTATTTTCACCTAATTATAATTGATTTTGTATTTCTGTTATCTCAATTGCCTGTTAATTGAAAATGTATGTAGAATTAAAGGCGGGTGGGGTTGGAGAATCTCACTGGGGTTGGCAGGGTTCCCAGCACTCCTCCTAACGGTAGGATCCATACTGGTGGTGGACACCCCCAACAGCCTAATTGAACGAGGTCGTCTTGAAGAAGGAAAAGCTGTACTAAGGAAGATACGCGGCACCGACAAGATTGAGCCAGAGTTCCTGGAGCTCGTCGAGGCAAGTCGCATAGCAAAGGAAGTGAAGCACCCCTTCAGGAACCTCCTGAAGAGAAGAAACCGCCCCCAGCTGATCATCGCCATTGCCTTGCAGGTATACTACTACTACTACTACTTTCTGTATTATTCAACACATTATATTCTTATCAATTTTCCTTCTCCTGTTTGTGACAGATCTTCCAGCAATTCACTGGTATCAATGCTATAATGTTCTATGCACCCGTACTATTCAACACACTAGGGTTCAAAAGCGACGCAGCACTATACTCAGCCGTCATTACAGGAGCCGTCAATGTTCTTTCGACTATTGTTTCCATCTACTCTGTCGACAAGGTCGGCCGACGTGTGCTTTTACTAGAAGCCGGAATTCAGATGTTTTTCTCTCAAGTAGTCGTTGCTATTGTACTAGGAATCAAAGTTACAGATCATTCAGACAATCTAGGCAAAGGCTATGCAATCTTAGTAGTAGTAATGATCTGCACATTTGTATCAGCCTTTGCATGGTCATGGGGTCCATTAGGTTGGCTAATCCCTAGTGAAACATTTCCTCTAGAGACAAGATCAGCTGGACAAAGTATAACTGTTTGTGTGAACTTGCTCTTCACTTTTGTGATTGCCCAAGCTTTTCTCTCAATGCTTTGCCACCTGAAGTTCGCCATTTTCGCATTCTTCTCTGCGTGGGTGTTTGTAATGTCGTTGTTCGTGTTGTTTTTATTACCTGAAACAAAGAATATACCGATCGAAGAGATGACTGAGAGAGTTTGGAAACAACATTGGCTCTGGAAGAGGTTCATGGATGATGAAGATGTGCACTACAATAATGGAGAAATGAATGGTGGAAAAGATGGGAGGAACAATGGGTTTGATCCTTCTTCTCGGTTGTAAATTTGGGTTTCATTTGTTTAAGGAGATAGGTGGTGCTGCCTCCTGAAAATAGATACAGAAAAACAAAAAATAAGGAAAACCAAACAAGAGACGTGTATAACTTTGTTGCTTACATATATTTCAGTATTTTACCAGTACATTGCTCCTGTCTTAGGTTTGAATGATGAGATGATTTGTAATTTCGAGCAGGCCATAGGATGCCTTGCCTAGCTAGTTTCCAAACAATTTCTTGTTTTTCTTCCCATCTCTTTTTCGTTTGTTCTTCGAATTTTCTTCATTTTCCTCCTTAGTTGTATGCAAATTTGAACTCTTCCAAGTTCCAACTGATGTTATGTTACAGACTCTGCGCCATTAATCTGCGAATGTCAGTCCAGTGGTGATTGAAATCAAGGGCGGCCAAGTTTGTCGAAACCTTAGTAACCAAAACCTTGGTATAGGGGTGACGCTCCCGCTCCGGAACCTCGAGCTCCTGCTCCGAAGGTATTTTAGAATTAAGAACATTTTTTAATCGGCCGCTCCGACGCTCCCACTTTCGTTCCCGCTCCGACCCGCGCTCTAGTTACATAGGTCGAAACCTGGGGTCCAAGGATCATTCAAACCCTGCAATTTTTAACCCTTTCCAGAAAATAATAGCTAAAAATGGCTTCGAGTTATGAGTTTTAAAGGTTTAGATTCTTCTAAAAGAAAAGTTGAAGTTCATTAATCGTTTAAGATGGTAGGGAACCAACAAGCTCATTCTGAGAAAATAATTGAAGTTATGTACAATGGCCAATAAGAAGAAGAAGAAGAATATTTTTGAAATAGATTCCAATCTAATATTTGTTAGTAAAATCAAACACCAATCCTTCCAATCTCAAATATGTTTCCTATCAAATTTTCTACATTATAATGTAACAAACAGTTACTTCAGGATAGAGAAACAATCATATTTCTTTAATATTTTACAGAAGAGATAGATGGGGATAAACCAGTGGACAATCAGATGATGAGAAGGAAGGTGGTTAGGGTTTCGCAAGTGGTCGTGTGTTGTCCCAAAGCCATTGACGAGCAGCACCTTCCAGCAATGGTGAAACCTGCAACATCATACCAAGAAGACAATGTATAAAATATGAATCAGACTTTGAGAAAGGGAAGAAAAAAGATTTGCACTTTTTATTTATAACACACTGGTAATAGCGACATCAGTCACATTTTTTTTCACGCTTTGTGTTGGATAATCTCGGATAGGATCTGTGATGATGATGTAGGGAGTCTTCCCAAATGGTATGAGTGCTGAATAAAGGTGGAGTCACAGAAGAACTAGCCAGCCTAGACAGATGCATCACAAGTATCACCCATTTGATTATATCAAGTTGAACATATTGAGCATTTACCAATCTTGCTTAGAGCGCCACCTTATCAGATAATTGTCATGATCTATTGAAGAAGATGATAAGAACCAGATAAATATTTAGAATTACCAAAGGCTACTGACCTTCTCCCAAACTTGCAAGTGGTAATCATTGAGCCAATCGACCTCAGCAGTGGACATCAGCGACAGCTCAACCAGTTTACTCTGACATGGTAAAACAAGGGTAAAAACACCATGGGATTAGATTCAAGTTCAAGTTAAGGCGTCATTGTTCCATCATCTACAAAAAAGCTTTATGGGCGAGTGAAATTTGAGGAATTTGAACATCTTAACACTCCTATCATATTTACTGGTATTTCTTGAAATTGTTAGGACCAGAAGTTAGAAGGTATTTTCTCCCTCTTTACATAGCACCTTCTTGAGACAAAGAGTCCTCATGATCACTGACATAACAAGTGTGGCTATAAAAATACTTTAATCCAATGGATAAGTTAATGTCACTAATATGATTGATGATATCAACACGGTCCTATGGATCCAACGTACTACCAGAAGCCAACAAATCTGTAAAGGTCACTTAGAAAACCTCTCACCAACAATTTTTAAATGAAACGGAGCAAATGTATGTTACCTATGTAAATAATTAGCATATGGAGAGAAAAAAAATTATAATGAACTATACCTGAATAGGGACAAAAGTGATCTTCTCAAAACCCAAATATCCAATTCCTCCAAAATGGTTAGGTGTGTTAATCTCCTTCACAATTAACAGATTCTGCAGGAAGAAGACAAACATGGTATGGAAGAGTGTATTAAAACTACACGATATATACCTTGAGAAAATCATACACAAGATTAATAGTTTGATACTCTTCAATCAATAAACAGCAAGGAATATATTAAGATAGTTTGATACCAAGAAAATCCAATCTCTCTTTGTTTAGACAAACTAAATTTGCATCTAAAAAGTGCACTCGAGTAATTAAAGTTCAAAATAAGCCAGCCATGTCATACTTGTATATATTGGAGCTTGTTTGACATATTTTCACAATTCCAAGTACAAGATTTTATTAGGCATGACGAACTCATGGAAGTAGTACCTCAATCCGAATGCCAAAAGAATGGTCTTCATAATAACCAGGTTCATTGCTAACAATCATGCCTTTTTGCAACGGAGTCATATTCCCAAATCGGAAACTTATACTTTGAGGGCCTTCATGAACATTTAGTGCAGCCCCTACACCATGGCCAGTCCCTGCAACAACCAGAAACTTAGCATAAATGAGGGCATACTTTTCCGCTATATGTCAGTATACGAGATTTCCCATTAAATAACAAGTGTGGAAATTCAGGAATACCATGCCGGTAATCAAGTCCAATTTTCCATAGAAAAGAACGAGCAAATGCATCCAGCACAAAACCGGGGGTATTTTCAGGGTAGATTGCCTGATCAAGAGCTATATGACCCTGAAAATTTGTGAAATTTGGTCAATTTTAAGTTGTGATATACTTAGAAAGAAAGAAAAAAGTGTAAAAGATGTGATACAAATCATAAGATATCCAACTAAATAATCCAGGAGTACTTTTCAGTGTCAGTGCATGATCAAGAGCTATTATGAAACTGAAATTTAATGTAGTTGGTCAATGTACTCATTCAGTCTATTGAATTGCATGATCAGAGAAATCAGGGTTCGTGATCCAGAGAAAAATCTACAATTCGTGTGGTTAAGTAATTTAATCAGATCATTTTCTGACATTCAAGATCTTCCAGTTAAGATACAATAAAATAGTCAGTTCCATCGTAATGTGACGTTTACAGGCTAATTACAATCTATGAAGATTCATCAAGAAAACTTTCATTTTCTATGCATTTATTAGATAGTGTCGATGTTTGGTGAGTTCAGTATTTGTAAAAATCCCAATGATACTGCATTGCCACTGCAGGAACGTGCGACTTGGCCACAATAAACAGTTTAAAATGAATTTACATATCCACAATGGCTGGAAAAAAAAATAAAAATATTCCAAACTCAAATGGATCTCACACCTGTAATACTCGGGTGAAGCATTCTTTTTGTCGTGAAGTAGGTTCACCAAAATGTACTGTCCTTGTTACGTCAGTTGTACCATCAATGTATTGACCACCGCTGTCTAATAGGAAGAGTTTTTTAGCATCCACAACATCACAGCTCTCTGGCTCGGGTTTGTAGTGTATAATAGCTCCATTAGCACCAGAACCTGAAAAGTCATTCTACTCTTGATTAATAAATTTGCTGAAAAGAAACGAACTTCAACAATCATACTCTGAATGTAAGCAAGAAATTTTTCTAGAACCTACATGCTCTGAATTTACTAAACAAAAAGAACCTTCCCTAAAGAAGCTACAACGCTAGATTTGAGAAGCATGACTAGTAAATCTTAGCACTTGGATTATCAGGAAAACATGTCGCATGGGCATCATATAATAAGCATGTAAACTCTGGAAAGACCAAAATTGTTTGACGGATGGCAAGCCTCTTGCAACCATACTGCACGCTTCAAAATTGTTTCAGATTCTAAATCGAGAATATCCGTAGTTAATAACCTTGCTCAAGGAGAAATTTTGGCAGTGGAAATTCTAAAAATAGGAGATTACTTAAATCATAGTTAACTTAAAAGTGATATTCAATTACAACAATTTTTTTTAAGTAAATTACTAAAAAACATTGTGCAGCCTCACACTCACAGTACTGTTGCAGACAAAAAGTCACAAAATCTTGGCAGAAATCTAATAAATATGAAACAACAGTTACTATAGTTCTCTCAAAATCTTGAAAATATTGACCAACAAAAAATTATTGAAGGTATCTCTGCCAGGAGCAGCAAAGTTTTCCGATTCAAATGGTATTTTTTATCAAAAGACAATATAATCATTTATCTAATTTGAACTTGATTATACCACTAATAGTATCAAAGCTCGTATCCATAAAGCCAGCCTGCATTGCACGGAACTCAAGAAGCTTATCAGCAACTTCTACTTCCGTTAGTACCACATTATTCTGAATTTCCTCTTCCAGCCAAGCCCAGAACTGCGCTAGAGCAGCTGCATCCCTGAAAAGGAAACATAATCAGATATTGTTTGTTAACATACTTTATTAATCACCTATCGTTACAACTAACACCATGAGTAAACTCTTCTGTCACAAACCAGAAGGCACACTATGATCTTCCATATGCAAACCTACTGCATAGTCACTTGCAATCTCCTAATCTTCCTTTCAACATTTTAATTCATTATAGAAGTCACATAAGTAGGGACCAAGGGGGAGAAAAGATGATGTTTTCCATATCATACAAGGAAATAATAATTGGATAGTTTCCATCTTAATGGAAAAAATGGCTCAAAGACGACAGAGATGAGATTGTCTAATTAAATAATCTGAACTCGACATAAAGCAGTTCCTTGCAAATTTATCTACAAACGAATATAGTCTCTTTTATTATGGATCTGTTTTTGACATTTGACTGAACTTTAGATACTTTTCTCCAATTTTATAAAGACTATGTTTGAAGGACCTTGCTTTTTAAAAAATTAATATTTAAGATGAGTTCTTGTGAGTAAATATGACACCGACATCTCTGTCAAATTTACCTATTAAATTCGTGACTCAGAAGCTCTGACTATCTCATAAGTTGACGGGCAGGAAGCAGATACTGTTATCCCAAAAATATAGGTTCTAGAAGAAGCAATTGATTACCTCAAATGCGAATTCCGCATCCCCTCCAGCTCAGCATGATTTTTTACTGCCTTTGCAATAGTTATAGGGGAAACCTTGTACACTCCTCTGGGTCTTGCAGTCTGTCCATTATTCCCAAAAGCAGACCTGTAGGTGCTAACAATTGCAGCATTCACACGCGATGTATCTAACCAAAGTTGTGTCCCTTGCTCTGCCAAACTGTAAAGACAATTATGCTTCAGAACACAGTAATGGAAGGAATTAATTTTTCTAATCAACAATGATAATTGAAAGCAAACAATCTCGAGCAATCTGCCTTTATAGAATAAAATATGTAACAAAAACAAAGGCCAAAAGACCTCCTAATAGTTAGCTGGTAACAGTAGAGTAGATGACTAAAACGAAATAGTGAGATTAATTAATCTGTTCCCTCTCCAAGTTCATTTTTTTCTCTCTCCGTCCTTGAGAGTAAAAAACATAAGATAAAAGATAAGTTTCCTTTCTATCTAAAAATCCACAATTACCTGCCTATTTCAGAAAGAATGGATTCATAAGGTCTCAATTCTACTCCTGAACTCTTCAAGTGAGCAAGCACCTCAGGGGTGACTTTAGAATCATCAACGAACAATTTAGCTCCACCAATCTCCACTATCAAGTATGCATACATCACAGGTGAATGTGGAACGTCATTTCCCCTCTACAAAATACATGTACATTAATAGAAATGCTTTAGAGAAAAAACACTCTAAAAGATAGAAAAATCCAAGACAACAACAAAAGGTTGAGTAATCAATGTTTTAAGCGCAAAAAATGTGGGAGTGCTAATAGGACAAAAATTTGGGAAAATCCACAGCTTTTTATTACCCAGTTTTTATCATTTAAAAAACATGAAGCTAAAAGTCTTCTGTATTGAAAACATGTTTTTCCAATTTGTTCTCTGATTGTAGTTATACACACCTAGCCAAAGGGACAACATTTGAATCATGTCTTTACTCAAAAAAAAAAAGGGACTGAATCATGTCTTCACAAACACCTACGCAACTACATGAGTAAAGAACAAGCAGCCATTGAGCGACCAGGGAAAGAGTTGGAAATATTACCAAGTTCAACAACCAAGCAATGTCATCAAGCATAGAAATAATAATAGCTGAGGAACCAGCTTCAATAAGCTCAGATCTTAAGGAAGACAATTTCGATGAGACGTCCACACCAGCGTATTTGAGGTCGTGCACTCTGATAGGCTTCATTGGAGGCTTCGGTCTTGATTCTTTCCAGATTTGATCCACTAGATTTATATCATATAAACAGACCAACTCGTGATTCCTTTTAGAAATTTCCTCTTTCAGTTCCTCTGCCTCATCAGAAGAAAAAAGAAACTGATCCCTTCACAAAATCAAATAAACGGCATCAGCAACCATGCAAGTAGGAAGACGACCCTTGCAGATTTTGAAGGGAAAAAAAATGAAAGTAGTTGGTGTATTTTGTTGTACCACCAAGTAGAAACTTCACCAAGCTATGATCTCATATCTTCAAAGAGATTTTGAATATGTATAACTCAGCGGTTAATAGCTTGTGTTTAAAGCATCTGATGAATTTTATTATGGGTTAGGCCACGTTTTCTTGGTACAAGTTTAATTCCATTGCCTGCCTGAAAAGTTAAAGTGAACACTCTAGTAATGGGGTTTCTTTTAGACGTTATTATGGAACCATACACAAAAAAAAAGGCACACAATATAACTCACGGGATCAATGCCAATTCTGCAACCAGGAGTCAAAACGTCATTAATCCATTCGCTTGTTGTAGGAACTCCATAGTTGCCAGCTCTCATGAGAATCCAACTAGGGCTTAGCTGCTTCTCTGCCTAATCATGACAAAAGAAGTGTTACCAAATTAGCTAGAAAATAAACCAAGATGCCAGTATACCACAAATCAATCATCCTGATTTTAATCTTTTTTCCCATACTTTGTGGATAATCCAGGACTGACCAACAAACTAAATTTCACTTTTTGCCACAGAATTTGGCCTAGACTGAAACTAAAAATTCACAATTTTCACTAAAATCATACTTTTACTCAAGTTCTTCATAAATGAGCTGAGTCCACATAAAGCTCATCTCTCTTCAGTAGAGGTATATACTATATAGAGTGCCCAATAACTCAAAATTCCTTAGACTTCCATCTAAAGTTTTGGGAATTAATAACACTCAAAATGACGACAAAAAACATAACTTAGCTAATATAGCTGTGCCCTAGAAACCAAGCCAGTGTAAGATGACACTCGAATCTGTAAAACATGAACATTAACAGAAAATGAGTTTTTTTTTTCCCTCAAACCTGTAGGAAATAACGCCCATCAGTCCAAAGAGCTGCTTTATCTTTAGTAACAACAGCTGTGCCAGCACTACCAGTAAACCCCGAAATATACGCCCTCCGCATGTAACATTCCGCAATAAACTCACTCTGGTACCAAAATTAAAATCAACCCAATTAATTCAGAGAACTTCATGAACCATAGTTTCTATAAAAATTTCAAATCAACATCATGAGACCCAGTGCTTCAAATAGAGTATTGAACATTAGAACCCCTATAAACTCCCGATTGTGTAAAAACAAATGCCAGAAAAGAGACAAAACCTAAATTGGAAATTAAATATTTAGAAACAATAAAGGGTCGATAATTGGGAAATTAAATCAAATTATTTTGAGGAAAATTTTGAAATTGAACCTGGTGGGCATCTTGGGAAGGGATAATATAAGCGTCGATACCGATTCCAGGCTTGGAGAAGAGTCCTCGAAGAGCAAGAAGTTTCTCATCGGGCTTTGAATCAATGGGTTTTCTCCGAATCTGTGATGAGGGTTTTGCTGAGATCGAATTGCAGCTTCTAACGATCAAAAGAGGAAAATTTGGTGATGTTCTTTGTTTGAGGATTGATTGGTGGTGGGTTTTGAGTTTGCCTAGAAAGGGAACAGAGAAAGAGAGGACATGAAAGTAGCGAGATTGGGATGGAGAGAAACGAGAAATGGCGACGGTTGAGAGAGTTATCGGACGATAAAGTGGAGACATTGTTGCTATTGCCTCCATTGACGTCTGAGAAGAGAAAACAGAGCATTCAGGGTCACGAAGATAAGACCTCTTTCTCTCTCTAACCCACCACGCTTTAACCGTCCACGTGGAAAACATGCAAAATGGGTTTATCAATTTTTGTTTGCGTGCGTATCATCGAGTCAAGATACCTGATTTTAAACTCGAGTGCTATTTTGTGCACCCACAGTACATGAGGGTGCACATCACTGCCATCATCCATCTATGCAGTCAACTTCACTTACCTTGACTGCAAGACAATAAGGGTTAGATAGTTACTGGTGATGTGCACCCTCATACAAAGTGGGTGCACACAATAGCACTCTTTAGACATTCATTTCCTCTGTCTATTTTTTTTTTTTGCAATAATAATTTTTAGACCGGTAATGATAGGGTTACCGAAAAGTCTACAGAATTTCCTATCGAAACCACAATCTACGGTGGATGCATAACACTTTAGGATAGATGCAAATCACAAGGGTATGTAATAAATAATTTCACCGTCGAATTAGCTTTCGGTAGGAAATTATATAGAAATTTGTTGTAAGTTTAGCATTATCCTTTTTAGACAGACCATTTTACAAAACATATCATATGCCACATGCTTATGTGGCAGTGTGGGACCCACCATCCTTTCCCCCTCCAAATTGTTATGAAGGAGTTTCTAACTGATGCGGCAATGGGACAGACCATACCACCTATGCTTCTGGTATTTGCTCGGGCATTTAGTCGGTCCAAACAACAGTACTCATTTTTTGTGATAATTGTCAATAAATTTTCCCTCCTTTTCTTAAAGTTAAAAAAAAATAAAAAAAAATAAAAAGAGTTGATTTTAAACCCTAAGCCAAGTTGACAGGTAATCAGTAAGAAATGCTCAACCCAAATTTTAACTTATTTAACTAGCAGGTCGAATTGGGTAAGATTTGGCAGGGTAGTGGGTCATACTTTGCCTCCTTTAATAAGGCCAAGCCTCGTTGCACCCCAGATTTCTCAAAATTACCCCACTTTTATTTTATTTTATTAATATTTTATTTATTTTTACGTTCTGTTTACATTGGTCTATGGGCCTACATAGAAATAATCTAAAGGTTGATTTTTTTATGAGAATACTTTCCTCACAATGCCGTTCATCTTTACAACAAGTTACATCAGTATAAAATTTTTAACTCCACTAAAAATTAGGTTTTCGTTAAATAATTTTGATAAAAATTTAGATTAATTTTAGATGAGGATAAAATTATTTAAACAATGTGAATTATTGTGAGGCTCATCTACAAGTTGAGGAGACCATCATTAGAAAAAGAAAAAAAATCAGCCCTTGAAACATTCTATATGTTCTAAATAGATCAGTGTAAACAAGGAGTAATAATAAGTAAGGACAATTTGAGGAATAGGGTGCAACGAGGCTTAGCCTTGAATAATTACTCAATCTTGGTGTTGATGCTCTTTTTCCAACATTGTTGGTGGAAGTTTTTCTTTGTTTTGTAATGCCTTCTCTATACCAGTTAGTGGTGGTTTCTCTATATTAGTGGTGCATTTCTTACGCCTTTGAGCTGCCTCTTTGATAGCCCGCAAAAAATAATTGATCGCTTAGGGCAAGTCTAGTGCAATATATAAAAATTGATCCCTTAATCACTTTGGTGAGAAGTTAAGGGATCCATTTCTCCATTGGATAATCCCTTAAAAGGAATTAAAAAATAGAGAGAAAAAAATGGGACTAGAGTTGGAGAGAGAAAAAATTTGTTAGTTTTTTTTAAGGAGAGAAAATAAAAAAAGAAGAAAGAGAAGTTAGTTTCCTAATAAATAAGAATTAAAAAATAAAACGAAAAATTGAATGATTGAGACGTGATGCTCAACAATTGGGCTTTCCACTAAGGATCCCAATGATAGTGGGAATGGATCCATTTTTACATAGAGTGATGCTAGAATACCCACACAAAGTGGGGAATTTACGTACCACCCTGAGATGGACGGTGGTCCATGCCTTGAAGCTTGGGAATTACGAAAGTCGAGGACGTAATTCAAATCTCGAGGGGATAATGGCCTTGTGATTGGAGTGCGGTGCTAGAATACCGCACTTTGTGCGGGCATTCTAGTATTATTCTTTTACATGTTAAGAAATTTCAAAGTGAGAGGAAACTTGTTGATCAACAAACTAAATTCCTCCCGCTAGACTTGCCCTTAAAGGTGCACCCTTAAAGTATGGCAGTGAGTTCCATGTGAACACCATTCATTCTAGTGTGACCTGCCCATATAATTTCTGTTTGGGATTTTGATTGACTCCCACCATGAGGGTAGATCCAACCAACAGAGACCTAACTATAAGCCCACTTGATCTAAGCCCAACCCAACGCATAACGGACCGAGTCCGACTTGATCCAGGCCCATTGAAACCACCTTTGCCCTTTCCCATTCACAGGGAGAAAAATAAGAACCAATAAAACCTAGACAGAGGGAGCAGAGTGCATTGGTCCAAAGCACAATCTTATACGCATCAACCTACTGATAGATCTCTGGCATTTCAATTTCAAACATCCAAAAGGGAGTTGGTTCATCTTCATATTTTGGCAATATTAGTCTTTGGTCGTTGTTGGATGTTCACTACACATTAAAATCCAAGTTTTCTTGCTGTTTACACCTTCCTCAAAGATGGGTACCAACAATAAACATCCATCTACTAATCAGAAGACGCGTGTTGAAAGGATTAAACACTTAAAACAATGACATCCAATAAGGTGACTTTGTGCAAAAAAAATAAAAAAATAAAAAAATAAAAAAAATGAAAAAAGAAAAAACATCCAAGGTGACATTTTATTTGGATGAAAATGATCATTTCCCAATTTTCTTCCTCTTGAAAATTGAAATGTAAAGTTATTTCGAATCCAAATCATGAGACCCCAAACATTTTATTAGAGCAAAATCGATGCTATTTAATAAAATTCTATTAAATTTATACATCATTTTTTTTAAGTTAACGAAACATTACAATTTTTTTAAGAAGTTAAAGAGTAAATCTAACAATCCTACTTCTTAGTGTTACGCTGTCAAAAAATGAGATTTTCACTATTTTATTTTATTATTTTTGATCGGTAAAGATTAATAGATAGATCAAAAAACCAAGTACGATGGACCCTCTATTAAACAAGGTGCACAAAATAGTGCTGAATGATTTTAGCTCGACTTGCTCTTTTACAATGTGGTAGCAATGACTGTTATTTTGTACATCCACTTTAAATAAGGGGTACATTATCGATTATCATCCAACCATCTGTATTTTTTAGTCAAAGAAACGTGGGGTTGCGATAACCATATAACTTCAGACGGATAATACCAATAATGCATTATCACTTGATAGTGAGGTGGATGCACAAAATAGCACTAGGCAGCAATAGCATTTGAGGCTTTCACTCTTTGTTAAAGTATCCCCAGTGGTGTTGTTTATTTGGATTGTGTAAAAGTTAAAAACCTTTAAAAAATTTAGAAATAAACAATTGTATTAACAGTGCTACCGTTGTCCAAATTTGTGAAAAGAATAAAAAACAAAAAAATTATGGGGCGGTCTTTGAGATGCCGCCTGATGTTGGGCGTTATTTCAGAGGCTGTCCTATATTTTATTTTTTATTTTTTTAAAAACCATTTAAAAAAAATTAAATTGTTTTGAGACATTTTTTTTAAAAGACTTCGTAAGATTTTTTTTTTTTTTAAAAAAAAAGACCAGGCGGTATCTGAGAGTTAGCCTGGCACCAGGCAGTATCTGAGAGTTAGCCTGGCACCAGGCGGACTCTCAGAGTGTGCCCCACGACCAGACTAACTCTGAGATACCACCTGATGCCAGGCTAACTCTCAAAGTCCGCCCATCTAATTTTCTATATATTTTTATATCTTGTTTATTTTTCCACAATTCTCTCTCCTCCTACTTTAAATTTACATTTTTAGAGTTCTGCTAAATTTAGGTAGCATTGTGGATGCTCTTAGTAATTAGACAAATGATGGCAAATGGACAGGTATTATTCGATTCATAAGATTTGTAATATGGTCTAACATTCGCCGTATGAAAAATATTCTGTTTAGATTTAATACATTTCACATGTAGAAATTTAGCAATATTCTAAAAGTCTATCTTCTAGATGTTTAATGGAGTTTCGAATGTGTCAGTCTAAAAGCGAAATTGAGATTTTTAAGGACGAAGGGATAAAACAAAGAAGAATCCTTAAATAATTAGCTAACTAGGGTTTCTTTTTATTTTTTTTTTTTCTATTAAAAATCTGATAGTCATTAAATAGAATATGAGTGGTTTTCATACGTTTTATTTGGCAATTCAATTAAAATTTGGTTTAAACGTTTTAGCTAAAAAATTCTTATATTATAATTAGGTCTCATTTGGACTAAAATATTAAATATTTTTCTATACCACGTATATAATTTAAGTGTTTGTTTTGATGGGGGATTTTATGTAGGGATTTTGTGGGATCAAGGATTTGGTAGAAAACTAATTAAAAATCATGTTATAAATCTAACTAGTTTTCACTAAATTCCTAGTCCCCACAAAATTCTTACTTAAAATCCCCATCCAAAGAGATAATAAGTGATTTCTATCAAAGCTTTCCCTACTCCATTTTACTGCAAGCTTGCCACGTCAGTCCGAAAGGCAAGTTAGGAAGATTTCGTTGGTAGCTAGAAAATCATAACTTCAACGTGGGTTTTGGCCCTCAAGTCAATTATTGGGGTCAATGTTGGGCCCAATTTGAAAAACTTCAAACAGGTTGTGTTTAATGGTTACCCATTTTAGAAGAGTGAGTGTTTAATGCTGGATCAGGTCCGACCCTTTTTAAAGTCTTCATCATCAAGATTAATAAAGATGAAACAAATTCTTTGGGCCCCACCATCAAAGTAACCCTTCTTTTGATTCTTTTCTTGAGGACGGTGCATTACAACAGATAATCATATCCATCATCAGATTCTGGCTACGGTTAATTTGACGGCTAAGATCATCTGATTTTGATGAATCTTCACCTATAAATATTAATCTCTCTCTCTCTCTCTAAAAACCCATCATTCTACAAACAAATACCTTTCTTCTTGAGCTCTCTTCTCTTTCTATTTCACTTTCTCTCTCCTCTTTTTTGTTTTTGTTTCTCTCTCTTGTTTTTTTTTCCTCTGTTTCTGTCAGCATTGTTTTTTCAGACTTTAGTACTGCTGTGTGTTGTTGTTGTTTCATCATTGATTGATGTTAGAACTGATGTTACAGAAACTGAAAGATCTAATTTTTACTTGCAAAGAAAGAAGGAATAAGAATAATAATAAATTGAAAAGTGAAATGGGTTTGAAGAAGAACAAGATGAAGAAGATCAAAGGGTCAGTTGTGTTGATGAAGAAGAATGTATTGGATTTCAATGATTTTCATGCTTCATTTCTTGATAGGGTTCATGAGTTATTGGGAAAAGGAGTTTCTTTTCAGCTCATCAGTGCTTTTAATGGCGACCCAGGTGAGTACTCTGTTTCTCTCTAACACTCTCTCTCTCTCTCTCTCTCTCTCTCTCTCTCTCTCTCTGTTCTAAACCAGACAAAGGTCAAAACCGTCAAAGATGTTCAGGTTTTTTTATTATCAGGAAACTTCAGTGTTGGACATAAACACCTGTTCTGTCTGTTGTTTATCAATGTCATAATCCATACTTTCTTAAAATTGTAGAATTAAAATTAGACTGGTAGGACCAATTTGGGTTTTTTCTCATGAAGTCATGATTCTTCCCCAGAGCACGATGAAAAAACTCGAACATGCGTGAAAGGTATTGCTGATCAACACCATAAAATCTGCCATTGCAACCGCCTTTGGTAGGGACAATTTAAGATGTGGCAGATTGTAACCATAGATTGATGCAGAATTGTGTATAGTTCCCTTAAATTAAAGATAAGTAAGCTTGATGGAATATATTATTAGCTTTTGATTTAAAACAACATTCAGGGTTGATTTTTAACCGCTTGATTTGAGTAAGTTTTCTATGATTTTGGACATCCCAAAGTCTTGACCGTTGGATTTTCTCAATCACGCAATGTTGAAGGTTTAAAGAGTTGTAAGAATCTACACTCTAAACATGAATGGGTCGGGTCAACCCACATGGGGTTTAAGGGGCAAGTCTAAAAAAACAGCCTGGCAACTCTAGTGGTGGTTGTTAAGCTGCTTGATCAAGCAGTTTTCACCTTTCAGTGGAGTCTCCTAACATGTTAAAATGGATTCATTTCCACTGGAATATGTATCCTTAATGGAGAGCTGATCGGATAAGCGTGGTGTTCAATGGTTGAGCGGCAACTTTTTTTTTTTTATTCCTATAAGGTTGGACATTAAGGGATCTATTTTTACATATCCCACTAGACTTGTCCTTACGAAATTATGGGAGTAATGGGATAAATAATGCTAGTCCAATATAATGGCCACGACATAAAAAGATGTGACTTATTCATGCGTTATGTTATGTGACGCGCCTTAACATATGATCGAGCTTTACACACGTGTCTACATAATAGGCCGATGCATCAATCGAAAGCCACTATACATCATTAAGTCATCGTCCTTTATGTCTGGCTATTTTGTTTGTATTACACGTAATATGTTTTGATCTTCCATTTTATTCTTGACTTTTGAATTTAGCAGTTGGTAGGGATTAGATGTTTTGAGACCGATATATAAGGCTATTATGAATATGATTTGTATCGTGAATAGGTTATCCACATAAAAGTTTAGTACCTAAAGTCTATATCAAACTTCAATCTTATAGACTAGCTAGGGCGCAAAATATGGAACATTTTTTTTTTTTGGATGGAACATGATAGTACGAGAAGTTATTGTTAATGTTACTGCCTAAATGTATACAGGGATCCTGACTGAAGAGGATACACTTCGTTAGATATTAGAGATTTTTTTTTCCTCGTTTTAGTAGGTTTTGAACTTAAGTCGTAGATTCAACTGTCAACGGCATCTTAACTAAGAAGCACCTGGATGCAAGTTTATTTTTGTCGCTATGAAAAAACTAAAGCAAAATTAGCGTATACATGACGTCAACCTTTGATTTGATTTGTAATAAACATAAATCCGATGGGGGCATTTCTTCACGACTGCTTTGAAACAGGCGTAAACTGCTTTAAAACTTGTAATTTTGCTTGTGCAGCGAACCGAATGAAGGGGAAATTGGGTCAGGCCGCGTACTTAGAAGAGTGGATTACCACAATTACACCGGTAGTAGCCGGTGAGTCTATGTTCAAAGTTACATTCGACTGGGACGAAGCTGAGGGGGTCCCTGGGGCCTTCATCATCAAGAACTTTCACCACAGTGAATTCTACCTCAAGACCCTAACTCTTGAAGACGTTCCTGGAACGGGTCGCATCCACTTCATCTGCAATTCTTGGGTTTACCCGACCCATAAATACAAAAATGACCGAGTTTTCTTCGCGAACCAGGTACTCAAAATAAATAAATAAATGAATACATGTAAGATACTTTCATCCAGCCGTTAGATCTAGAGGTGTCAATGGGTACGCGTTTACCTTGGAATCGAATTGATTTCCCTCGTTTGGTTCCAAAAATTTCAATACTGAAACAGCGCTAGGAACCAGAACAGTTAGTAATATAACTGGTTATAGTTCTGGGTACTTTTGATTTCAGATGGTACCAGAACCAAAATCCAGATGGAAGGAACATTTGTCTACCCCGGTTCAGAAGCCAAAGTGATAAATGTGAAAGCTGAATCTCAGGTTATGATTTGTCCGAGAATCAGAACTGATTTATTTAATAGGTTCCTGTTCTGGGTAGTTAAAAAACTGTACCAAACTGACCCGTCGATGCCCCTAGTTCGATTAGGATCGCCCCCCAACTCAACTCATCCTAACTCTTGAAATCAGACTTGGGTGTCCTACACTGATGATGCTGGACGCATATCGAGCTTTTCCTAACAGTTCTTATCGATACTGATTGGGTAACAGATTATTTTTCCTTTATACATACAGTATTACACTACGAACTTGGACTTCAATCAGAATACTTCATGAAGATGCTAAGCTTCACAAGATCAATTAACTAATCATTTGCAAACTTGTCATAACATGTTCTTATGTAACTAAATATTACTGTGACACGAGTTAACCAAAAAAGAATGATGAATTGATGCAGACTTACCTCCCGTTTAATACGCCAGAGCCTTTACGTAAGTACAGAGAAGAAGAGCTAGTAAATCTGAGAGGAGATGGGACAGGGGAGCTCAAGGAATGGGATCGAGTCTATGACTATGCATTCTACAACGATTTGGGTGATCCTGACAAGGGTCCAGAATATGCACGTCCTGTTCTTGGAGGATCCACTGAGTACCCTTACCCTCGAAGAGGAAGAACTGGTCGAGCACCTACAAAAACAGGTTAAATTTTCAAATATTTCTTTACTCAAATTTTGTAAACAGTTTGAATTAATCAAAGCAGGTTAATGAATCACTCAACAATCTGTAAGTTTTGATGCTAGAAAATTTATAAAAGTACATAATATTCACTGGATCCTATTAATCCTAATTCAACTTCCAACATCTTTGACAGATCCCAACTCCGAGACCAGATTACCGCTCTTGAGCCTGGACATTTATGTTCCTAGAGATGAAAGGTTTGGTCACTTGAAGATGTCAGACTTCCTCGCTTATGCTCTGAAATCCTTAGTTCAGTTTTTGCTCCCAGAGATCAAAGCTTTCTGTGATAGCACTCCTAACGAGTTCGACACCTTTCAAGACGTATTAAACCTCTATGAGGGAGGAATCCAACTACCCAGCGGTCCACTGAACAAAATTAGGGACGCCATTCCTTTGGAGATGCTTAAAGAACTTGTTCGTTCAGACGGTGAACAACTCCTCAAATTACCAGTGCCTCAAGTAATCAAAGGTTTATCTCAATCATACATAAATAAATAGAAAACTAAATAAATAAATAAATAAAAACATTGACAAGTTTGGAGTATAATTTTGTGATTTGAGTATCTAAATTAATGCAGCTAAAATATAAACTTCAAATAGTTCTTTAAGAGTGATTTATCCTTTGCAATGTTTTCATGGTAACACTGCAGAGGACAAGTTTGCATGGAGAACAGATGAAGAATACGGACGAGAAATGCTGGCTGGAGTGAACCCTGTTTCAATCCGTCTTCTGCAAGTAAACTAAAGTTTCCTACATGTTATCTGGTTATTTATCTCAGTTTCTTTGGGAATACTGAACAAGATCTTTAATCTTCAGGAGTTTCCCCCAGCTAGCAAGCTTGATCCTAAATTATATGGCAACCAGACCAGTTCAATAACCAAAGAACATATTGAGAAGAATCTAAATGGGTTAACAGTAGATGAGGTATTCTTTATTGAAATTTAAACCAGATGAACCAGGATGGATTCAAGAACATGGCTTAATAACAATTCAATGTACTGTTATTTATGTAGGCTATCAGGAAGAACAAGCTATTTATATTAGATCATCATGATACATTGATGCCATACCTGAACCGGATAAACACAACTACGACAAAAATGTATGCCGCGAGAACGCTCCTCTTCCTGAAAGATGATGGAACCTTGAAGCCTTTGGCAATTGAGTTGAGCTTACCACACCCACAAGGGGAGAAACATGGTGCTGTCAGTAAAGTCTTCACACCAGCAGAAGAAGGTGTTGGGGGCTCAATCTGGCAGCTGGCAAAAGCTTATGCCGCTGTGAATGACTCTGGTGTTCATCAACTCATCAGCCACTGGTAAAATCCTGTCATAAATTCAAAGCATGGCGGGGTGATTTTTATTTATTTTTGGATGGTTCTGATTCTTGTTGTTGCAGGTTGAACACACACGCAGCTATTGAACCATTCGTGATTGCAACGAATAGGCAATTGAGTGTGCTTCACCCAATTCATAAACTCTTACATCCTCACTTCCGAGATACAATGAATATAAATGCTTTGGCTAGACAGATCCTCATCAATGCTGGTGGAGTTCTTGAGAGAACAGTCTTTCCTGCAAAATTCTCCATGGAAATGTCTGCTGTAGTTTATAAAAATTGGGTTTTCACTGACCAAGCACTCCCAGTGGATCTAATCAAGAGGTAAACCACTCAAAGAAAGGCCTACTAGTTTTAATTTCTTACCACAATGATAATATTTCTATTTCTTTCATTCAGAGGAGTTGCAGTACCAGACTCAAACAACCCTCATGGGCTCCGCTTACTGATTGAAGACTATCCATATGCTGTTGATGGGCTTGAAATTTGGTCAGCAATCGAGAAGTGGGTCCATGACTACTGCTCTTTCTACTACCCCACTGATGACTTGATCCAAGGTGACTCTGAGCTGCAATCCTGGTGGTCAGAGATCCGCAATGTGGGACACGGAGACAAGAAGAATGAACCGTGGTGGCCCAAGATGCAGACACTCACTGAATTAACCCAATCATGCACTATCATCATTTGGGTGGCCTCAGCCCTTCATGCAGCTGTTAATTTCGGGCAGTATCCTTATGCAGGTTACCTCCCGAACCGCCCAACCATCAGCCGCCGCTTCATGCCCGAGCCAGGGACTCCTGAGTATGCTGAGCTTGAGAGGAACCCTGATCTAGCCTTTTTGAAAACAATCACGAGTCAGCTTCAAACCCTACTCGGCGTATCCCTCATAGAGATCTTATCCAGGCATTCTTCTGATGAGGTTTATCTTGGGCAGAGAGCCACTTCTGAGTGGACATCAGATGCAGCACCACTAGAGGCATTTAAGCAGTTTGGAGAGAAGCTGGTTGAGATCGAAAATAGAATTATAGAGATGAATCAAAACATACTGTGGAGGAATCGAGTTGGGCCTGTCAAGGTGCCATACACCTTGCTTTATCCAAATACTTCCGATTATAGTCATGTTGGCGGACTCACCGGCCGAGGAATTCCTAACAGTGTCTCAATTTAAGGCTTTGTTTTTATGGTTGTTACAGTTATTCTCAAGGTGAATACTACTAATAGTGACTTTGTCTGTATTTGTATCCTTGAATTCTATCTTCTCTTCACAATATAAGAACAAGTATGTGCATAGATTCTATATATGTTATGCAAAATACCTCTATATTACTAGTGTTTTGAAGTATAACGAGTAATGATCAGACACAAGTCAGTAGCAATTTCGCGTATCACCATCCCTTTACAGAGTCAGATCAGACTTTAAAACTATCTTCAGTCGCAAAGTTCATCTGCGGCTCAGAAGTGATGAACTGGGAACTGCAGAATCCTCCTCCCAAGAGCAGATCATAATATCATAAACTCAATAATCAATACCCTAACTAACAACTCAAGTTGTGAATTGTTTACTAGGAGTCTAGGACCAACCATCTAAAAGACTGCAAAGATCAAATTCTTTCAACTTTCAAAGTTCTTTTAGTTGGTCTCTGTCAAATGTTCCTACTTTAAAACCACAATATCAGCATCATATGTATCTCCATGTCATTGGTCGATTGTCCACCTGTTAGTGTCTTTGTCACTGCATATGCACCTAAATTTCCTCATCCAACATTCTTTCTAAAGCTGAACACATGTATTTTCAGTTCTGAGATAGGTAGTGAAACATGGGGAAGATGACAGAATCACAGACAAGTAAAGAAACAATCGATTATATTTAAACTCCATGCTTCGATGCTAAACGCCATGAAACTTTCACTTATAACCAGCCAACCAGGTCAACCACTAGAACAGGACTGGAAGGCCATAGGATTAAAAAAAAAAGCTTTTGCAACTCAAATTTAAGGCCACCACAACTGATATTTTTCATGCCATCGTTACAAGATTTGTCTCGGACCATGAAATTTTGTATTAAGATCATAAAGCTGACCATACTTTGGTGAAATTTTAAGTATTTCAACTCTATAGGTGTTTTGTAGGCAAAACCTACTTTTATGAATTTAAAAGAACTTTACAACCTCTTATTGAACCTTAATATAAATAAATAAAAAAGAAAAAAAACTTGTGGGGGATAAAAGAATCTTAATGCTCTATGAAAGCAAAGCGATTTAATATGAGTTGGTTAATGCATTACCTCCAAGTAACTGATATTCTCTATTCAAAAATAGAAGAAGAAGATGAAAAAGAAAAAAAGAAGTGACCTGTGCATTGCCTCCAATAAATTGATAATCTCCACATCCGAACTAAGAGTCACGGGCTTACATTTGTGATTGGAACTTCAAAATGTAATGGGAGTCTAACTGTGAGTTGAATAGCTGGAGTTTAATACATTTAAAGAGATGGCACATTTTCACGCGTCATTTTCATGATAGGGAAAATATCCAATTTTCACTTGTTTCATCAGTGACTACTTGGTACTACTTTTTAAGAAGAGCTGCCAGGTTGAGCTTCACATCTTCTTTGGCTTGCGTATCAAATGAGTCTTCACCAATATATAGATCTAAAATAGAACGACACAAGAGCTTGCTCTGGATGCTCCCGACCTCCTTCCCATCAACTATAGGAATAAAAAAGAAAAAAGAAAAGATAGAAAAATAATGAAAGTTATAAGTAAAAAGAAATAAAAGAACTGAAAAGATATGACATGGAACTTTCTATATAGAACAATAAATAATTCAACCCTTCGCCCTTTTTATATGATACTAAAGTGTTACTAGGACAATCCAGGAAAACAAACAGTTGTCTGATGATCTATGATTCTGACGTCCATTTGGATAATGCCTTCAAGTTCTAAAAGTTGAGGCACTCCACTGTTCCTTATGTCAAGGAGAATAGCTTGCTTTATAAGTGTCTAAGTTGTTCTAGTAGATTTTTTTGCCATCAAAAGAAATGTTTGTGGAGGTAAGAGAGATAAGGCTAACAGGTTTTTAGAAATGGATTCCATATGTTCCTAGGATTACCTTCCATGCAAGCATATCTCATTGACTTTTCAATAGCTTCAACTTCTTCAAGGTCTTCAAGTGCAAGGAAGACAAATTCAATGGGTAGTTGGGTTAATAAAGACGGACGACCTATACTAGGTCTGTTCTTAACCTAGTTCAAATTTCAGTGTCAGGTGACTCAGGTCATGTATTGGAATGCCATTGTGGTTACTTAAACTCTGCTTTTAACAAAATATCAATGTCATGAACGTTAATGAGTCAAACTTGCTCTAAAAGATATAGTACTGAAAGATCAAGCAAGCACAAAGAAGATTTACCCCAGGAAAATATAAATAGAACAGGTGAAAATGATTTTTATTTGATTTTAAAATAATTTCCCAGAATCAAAGAGGAGACCATATTACTTGTTGTACGAAGTACATGCCCCCGTTCTTTTGAAAGATCTATTACTGATCCTCGTGGTAACTTGTACTCATCTTTAAACTGGGAAGTGAACCTGCAATAGAAAGGAATATTAGATCAGAAACCAAGTTACACTAATAATGATGTGGATTGAGGTGATCACTGATCAGAATACACTTAATATGCATGCAATGAAAAGAGATATACTTCCAGGATGAGTTGAATGACATACTCAAATAGTTTTTTTTTTTTTTATCAGTGGATTTGTATGTAAGAGGGCTTGAACCCAGGTCGTTGGTACCATCCCCCAACCCAGACTCAAATAGTTAAGATAAGGTGTATTATGATGACATTAATGAGAACTCAAGCAGGATTTATTGAGGTATGCATGACCTCCAAAACTCAAATTTCCTAACCAGGTGGAAAAAAAATAGGTTTACCTCTGAAGCAATTCCGTAGTATCTGCTCCACCAAATTTTTGGAGTCTGCTTCCGACGGACTCTTCAAAGGCATTACGTACAGAGCGAATACTTAGTCTTCCATAGACTATTTGAAGCCTAACAGTCATGCATATATCCTTCTCCATGACATCTTCATGAAGTTCTTTCTTTTCTTTCAGTTCAGAAACCGAAAGTTTACCATATTTCTCACTTAGCAGATTCTTTATGTCACTATCATTGGCATAAACACCTGTAGAAAAAATAGAAACTTCTTTTCAATGGGAAATTTTCTCAGATTAACATGGGGAATGACTAGTTTACATAATTACTTTCATTTCTAAGTTGTATAAAAATTCACCAACATCACAAAATCAAAAATGGTTTTTTTTTATTTAATGAGAATTTGGTTTTTTTATTTTCTTATCAGTAACCTTAAAGTACACAATGTGGACTAACCCAACCTCATTCAACCAAATTGTTTCCCAAATCAAAAAGCTTATCTTTATCACTTCTTATTAATTCCATCATTTGCAATAATTCAATCAATTTTCAACAAAAAATTCCACAAACAACGAAATCTAAACAGTTACAGAACAAATGTTGAAGAGAGAGAGAGAGAGAGAGAGAGAGAGAGAGAGAGAGAGAGAGAGAGAGTTTTATACCGAATGTGTAGACGTCGATGTTCTTCAACCCAAAGACATTCTTTTTCCGTATGCCAATTCCAAGAAGTCGTTGATTGTCGTTCAAAATTGCGGGAAATGAAACACCAGTTTTCGATTCGGTGACAGTTTCAGTGGTATTATCAGCTAGAGAGAGAGAACCCCACATTGGAGAAGACCAATTGGATTTATAATGGGAAAGGAAGAAATCGAATGGGTTTTGGAGAATTGGGTCTCTTTTGTTTGTGATCTTCTTATCTGAAATTGCAAGACCCACTCCGATCCCAATCCCAACGGCAGCTGCAACAGAACCAGCTGCCTTGGCTGCTGCAGAGAATGATCCATGGGGTTTCTGATGAGGGTGCTTTGTGGGCTGAGAAAACAAGAAAGGGAACCGCAAAGAAACCATGGTTTTCTTTTTCTAAAGAAGAATCAGAGTCTGTCTCAACTCTCAAGGATGGAACGGTTTTCTAACAGGGGAGCTGCTAAATGCATCCTGATTTCTATTTAGGGCCCCTGTTTTTCTCATATCATTCTTTTCTCTGGGGTAATTAGGGGTGTTTTCCCCATTTGAGTGAGATTAATCCTATATAACGGCGCGCACTGACTCACTTGAAATAATTTTATGTGCAATTGGGTGAGTCAGAAAAAAAAGGCATTACTACAAGCACATCAGATTTTGACATCAAAGATTACATCTCCTTATTTTATTGATTAGAAACCAATCATAACAGTTGCTAAAAAATATTAATTCCATTTCAGCCCCTCATACCACTTTTAAAAAGTAGATGTAATATTCTAGTGTCAAATTCTGGTGTTATTCTAGCAAAACTCGAAAAAAAATATACATGACCAAACCAATGCTAACCCTGACCTGGGGAGGTCAGGAAGGAAATTTAGAATTTCTTTAGCTGCTCCATTTTAGGTCTGATTTGGAATGTCCTCCTATGGCCGCTACCATCTCAATTCGAACTTAGGTCTGGGCTGTCAATAACAATCTATTTTGTCAACTAAGTTAAGTGACATTTGGACAATGTCGTTTGGTAAAACTAATATTTAAAGATTTATCACACTTTGTCCAATCCATAGTTGATTTTTAGGGGAAAAGAATCAACTTTTTTCAATGGGATAAAAGATGAGGGGAACTATCAAAAGCAATTATCTCCTCAATACAAGAAGGCGTATTGCTAGACATTTAAAATTAGAATAAAAGGGCAAGTCTAGTGGGGGTGTTGAACTGCTTGATCAACTAGTTTTGGTACTCTAATAGAGTCATTTAACATGTAAAAATGGATCTCTTTCTATTAGAATAGAGATTCTTAGTGAAGAGCCCAATAATTCAATGTCACGCTCAATGGTTGAGTGTGTTATTTTTTTAATTAAAAAATACTAGATTTTCAAACTCCCCCTTTTCATTCTCTCTCTCCCATCATCCAAATTTTTTCATTTTCTCTCTCCCCATTTTCTTTTAAAATACACTACAAAATTCATTCTCTCTATCTCTCTCTCCAATCTTCCATATTTTTTTTTATCTTTTTTACTTCATATTACCCATATTACAACTACAACAAATACACCTCTTGACATCTAGATTTGGACATTAAAGGATCCATATTTACATATCCTACTAGACTTGCCTTAATAAAGCAAATTTGGCTAAAATATTTTGTCTCCCGTCAGGCAAATAAATAGGTTGTATCTTAAAAGTTAAAAATGATGCTAAAAAAACCAAACATCGAAGGCGACACGAGTAAAATTATACAAAGTACATGTAGGGAAAATAACAGTGTTTTAATTAAAAAATAAAGTTAAAGTTAATGAGATCAAAGAGTTTCTCTGTTATTCACCTTTTTTAAACAAAATAACACCTGTTATAATCGCTATAACAGTTAATCTATGAGACTCTGAAAACATTGTTATAGTGATATAATGTAACGGTCTAGGGCAGTTGGCATAGTTAGTAATTCGATGTTCAGCAAAAAATCAGTTTGAGAATAGTTAGGGTATTATTTGGATTGTTGATTCATAAACTCTTTTTAAAATGGCCAATGATAAATTTACACAACTTTTTTTACTAAAGCCACACAACTTTTGGTTGAATTATTCATCGGTTACCTAAAATTGAAATCGATAGTACAAATTTCATACAATAGCATATTGGTTCTATAAAACTGACAAACCATTTCGTAATTATGTTGTGGGCTCTACATAGTTGACAAATCATTCTCTATTGTCAGATATATAGAACCAGCAATATAAAATTTAACTTATTGTGTGAAAATATCAGTGTCCTTTTAAAATTCGATAATAAATGCAGAGAATGGTAAAAATGCAGCTCGGGAATAAACTGTTTTATAAAGGGAATTTTTTGACTTAAGTCCCTTATGGATAATCCAATTAGGGGTTAGTTCATTTTTTAAAAAACTTTTGACATTACTCTCTTTTCTGCCATTCCATCATCAAGTGGTGTACATGCACATGTGTGCACCACGTTTGTATGTTGGACGAAAATACCTCTCACGTGTTTTTCACGTGACAAACTTAATAAGCAACCTCATTTTACCTAAAATGCTCCGATGCATTGTTTGATTAGGTGATTGAAAATGGGTGAAGGTGGTGAATCAAACACTTACACGAAAGTCAGTGACGATAATTTTTTTAATTTATTTACAAAAGGGAGTATAAATGTCTGCACATAATATTCATACTAGATAGTTAAGGCAAATTTAATATGAAAAAGTTGTACATTCACCCGTAGATTTTACCTATAAAAGTTACCCGTTGATGTGACTCTAATTAAATTTAGAGAAAGAAAGTCATATTGAATGCACTTCTAAATCTCTTTCTGAATTTTAATTGCTTAATGCGTCCAGGTGAATTTAGTGAATATGAATCCTGGATGAGTGTAGAAGGGCTCATTTAATATTGTTTTTCAAATTAATTAATTTTGACAGAAATGCTATCTTTCCCAGTGTCTTGCAGGTTTATTTGCATGATGAAGTTAATGCAGTAATAGCTAATACTAATGAGTGATGATAGACGATTTTGATGATGATCACCCATTAATCCGAGTAAAATTATTATAGTTATTAGCAGATGATGATGAGAGGAGGGTGCATTGTATGAGTATCATCATCAGATCGATGGAATTGATGGTAGTAGTGCTGTATTAAAAGAGAAATTATTGGCACTGGTACTGGTGGTGATCATCATCATGTAGTTTTGGCTGAGGAGCCTTCTCCACTTTTTATTTATTGTGTAGAGGTTGTGGGTTCAAAATTCAAAGTCGTCCTATTAATGTGAAATTTAATTTTTACCTTCCATGGTAGATCTTTTCAGTGCAAGAGTGGCGGTTTCTCTTTCTTTCCAACATGAAAGTGAATTCAATGAATTTGAACCATGTCTACAAGGCAATGAATCACCAATCTAAGAAACATTTTACACTTATCGGAGATTCTTACTCATTAAATTCACCCGTTGTCACTAATTAAGTTTAGAGAGAGAATGAGAAGTGTATTTAATTTACCTTCTCTCTCTAAATTTAATTAGAGACACGCTAGTAACTTTAATGGGTGAAACTCACGGGTGACCTCATTTACTTGTAAATTTTGAGTTATCGTCTATCGCCTTTCTCTCTCTCTCTCCCTTTCTTGTCCCTTAGTTTAGTGTTTGCAGAGTCTACATCCAAACAAATTAAAATGATGTTTTTTAATGAGTATGTTCTACGCACTATATTGATCATTTTCACCAAATATTAGATCATTCTATAACTTAGAACCCCACCATAAGTTGATTAAAAAATCAACGGTGTAGAAAATATTCTTTAATTGAATGATGAATTGTTGATTCTTCAACCAACTTTGGCTAGGTTAACAAGCTTTAGAATGATCTGATTTTTTTTAGAATGATCTACATAGTGTAAAGAACATTTTTATTAAAACTCAACCATTGATTTGTCTCGTGTGCCCCATAAAATGGTCACAAGATCCCGTCTCGTTCGGGTATCCTATGGCATAGAATCTCTTGGGAATTACTTTATTACAAAAATCTGATTGATTGAGTACGTGGCAAAAGATCATTGATTCAACATCTTTACCACAATTCACTTTATATAGCAAATTTTGCTACTCTTTCTATATATCAACTATCAACTCTATATAAATCAAGTGTCTAAACTCTCTGTATCCTGATTTCTTTCAAAGATAAAATGGCTTTTCCGGCTACTCTCGTCAGACCCCACCTCTCTCCGGTGGTGGTTCCAAACGCCACCACCACCGTTAGCTCACCTCCTCTCTCTAATTCTTCCGGTGCATCAAATTATAAATCATTATTTTCATCCGGTAAGTTGTAATATTGTTATACATTTTTTCTTTAATGTGTATTTCATTACTTGATTGACCATTACAACGTTCGGATCATCTCGTCGGAAAACTGATCGGGGAACAAGTTCTATTTTATTTTTTCTATTTTTTTTAACAGACAGTTAATCACTATTATGTCATAGATTCCTGTCTAAAAACCTTTGGAAGTGAAGGATTAAGTAAGATCATTCTTACAAAAAAAATCTTAATATAATTTCTAATCCTATCAAAAGTTGATTGAAAATCAACTAGGGGAGGAACCAAGAATCCAAAAATTTTGAGTTAACCCCTGGCCCCTCGCTAAAATATATTTCACCAGAAAAATATTTCTCCTATAAAAAAAAATTTATTTTTTAAAAATAGTTATCCCTGGCGCTATAGCTAGGGAGAGACCTCTCCTAATCCGCTCCCGAAATCAAAGATCCATTACAATATATAAAAATAATTTTCTAACGGTTGATTTCCAATCAACTATTGATGTCGGTAAGAGTTTTAAAATCGATTGATTTTTAGTGAGAATGATCTTTTGGATGAGAAGAACGTTCTCATAAAATATTAGCCATTAGATGGTCTCCATATGGACCATGTACAAGACAAAATCAGTAAAAAGACACGGAGGTGATAGGGAATTTGGGGATAAATCTGCTCTCTCATTATTATGTATATAATGATTGATACCTTAGGTTATTATAACTCTTACCTTTTAGGTGTGGGTAATATAAAAATTCACATCCTACAACTTTCTCACTTTTTTCCGAATTTTGGTTCTACAAACTTCTCTAATTTATTTTTTTTATATATTTTTTTTACTTTTTTGTTCTTTTTAAAATATTCAACCCGTAGTTGTTGTATTTTTTTGTGGGGATGGTCTAAATTGTGAGTAGAATAGTTCATGTGGCCAACACAACCATGAATGCCATCGCCTGGGTCCTCAAAGTGTCCCCTAGCATTGCTCTTATCTAATATGGCCATCAAGACTGTGTAGGTTGTCTCTACATAACTGACAAATCATTTGTATTGCCGGCGAATATGCTAGGGGGACCCAGTGAAGACATTAATTCTGGCCTATACATGGGGCCACATGAAAATGATCATTTTATATTTTTGTGAGGTTGTTCTCCTCAATATGTAGATTATATATCCTCACTAAAAATGAACTTATGCATTCTAAAAAATTTAATGATATCGAAAGTTAATTGTAAAATATCAATGGCCATCAAGACTTTGTAGGTTGCCTCTACATAATTGACAAATCATTTGTATTGTTGGCTGTATGAAACCAGCAATACAAAATTTTAGTTGTGTAGATTTACTAAAAAAGATATGTGGACATATCAGTGGCCATCATTCAATCACCGTTAAATTTAAATCAATTTTTTGATAGGGTTAAAAATGTAGAATTTGGTGAGGATAATCCATGTAACGAAGATAACTTTTTCAACAAAAATGATTTACTGGTGAATCATCTTCATCTGAAGCAGCCAGAATGTCTTCACTGCCATTTTTCTCTTGTTTGTTTAATTATTTCTTTTCTTGTTTGTTTGTTTAAAGAGGACGGATCTGCATACAGTCTTATTTGTACATTTTATATGTACATTGGCATGTGGGGCCCATATGAGGTTGATCTAATGGCTGATATTTTTTAATGTTCTCTTCATCGTGTAGATCATCCTCACCAAAAATTAAATCATTCTAGAATTGCTAGCCCCATTATAAATTGACTTTTTTTTCATCGTTCATTGTTCACCGTTAATTTTTAATCAACTTCCTATCAATTTTTGATGGGGCTAGTAATTTTAGAATGATATGATTTTTGGTAGGAATGTTCTACTCATCTTGTAGATCATTCTCACTAAAAATCAGTCATTAGTTCCTCACCATGTGGGCCCTACAATCGATGTAAAAATAACGATGTACAAATAAGGTTATACATCGATCCGTTCTCTTGTTTAAAAGCATGTAGTTAATTAATTAAAATAATTTATTGAAATATTTTTTTTGTTTTTTATTTTTTTTTTTGAAATATTCACTTGCATTTTTCTTTTGTTCAGGTTTTTGGATGATCGGTGCTAGACAAAAACTAGGCAATGCTGATGTTCCCCACTCCAGATGCTATGCGATATCGAAACCTGACTCTCAAGGTAAAACAAAGAATTGGAAAAAGTTATAATGAAAAAAAATTAATTAAATATAAGCAAGCATGCTTCTAATCCTCACATTAATTAATTAATTGGTTGTTTTTCATGAGGACGATCTTCAAGGGCTTTTTTATGGACTTTTTAACACCGTCGTCAAGTATTCTTACTTAGTTAAATAATTATTACGGATATGCGCATTAGTTACGCAATGTAGTACATTGTTGGTCAGATCTCTCCCTCTCGATCTCTCACCTTTCTCTCCTTTCTCTTTCTTTTTCTCTTTCGGATGGTGGCTGGATTTGTGACGGTGGAGGTTGAGGTGGTTGTGGCTATGGCCGTGGTGGAAGAAGGGTCTTTTTTATTTTTTTATTACTTAAAATATTTAATAAAATTATTATTTTATTATCAAAGCGTTAAGATACCCCTAATTTATTGAGAGGATGCCCTTAAGTGTATTTTACAAAAATGAGGATATCTTCTAGTGTAGGATATCTCCCAGTGTAAATGAGGATGGGAGATATCACTACTCTTGATGTAAACTCAAACTTCCAAAGATCGTGGGTTAATTAGTGGTTGCTACTATAAAGTTTTGGCCAAACCCCAAATTGGGATCAGGGAACCTTCGTATCGATACCCAAGCTGAAGCAAACATATCAGGCAGCTTGAGTATCAATACTCGGGTTGGGGGGTATCGATACTGATTTGGTGGAGGCACATCAGGTGACTCTAGTATCAATACCCAACATATGGATATCGATACCTGCTGGAGATAAAACTGCGAGAGGCGGCTCTAGCTTGCGGAAATTGCTATTTTGAGTCATATTGGATTTGAGATTCTTCCTATTTCGTGGAGAACTCTTGTAGGCCTATAAATAGGATTTATTGGGGTCTTCTAGGGGAGAGAGAGAAGTGCGAGAGCAATATTTGTGAGGGATTTCAATATTGAGGGTTTGAGAGAATCCTTGTAAGGGTTGTGAGGCTTGGAGCGTGGTTGCGTGTGAGGTAAGTCCTTGTAACTGTTCTTCGTTGTTTTTATTATAGTGGAAAGAGTTCATCTTCGTCCGTGGATGTAGGCAATTTTGCCAAACCACGTAAATCTTGTGCATTGTGGTGCGTGTTTATTTTTCCTGTTTTACGTTCTCTTTTTGCATCGTTTATCTTTAGTTTGTGGTTGAATCAATCCCTAAATCCTAACAGCTACTCACTACGCCACCACTTTCTCAAGTTAGTGTGTTAATGGGTTTATTTCTAGTATGCATGTTTTTATTTCAGTTAGTATGAGGTGTCCTAGTAGTTGGTTGTTAAGTAGTGGGTTTATTTGTAAGTAACGGGGTTGTGGTGTGAGAAGTGGTTGGTTATTTTAGGAAGTGGGTTGTGTTTTATTTATTATAAATAGTTGATTTAAGTTGAACTCATGAATTGTAAGTCGCTGTTTTACTTGTAGTTCTTGTTTATTACAAATAATATAATAGTCTGTTTGGACAAGGGATTTGGGGGAGGGATTTTGTGGGGACCAGGGATTTGGTGGAAAAATCATGTTATATTTTTTCTCAAAATCTCTTGTCCCCCACAAAATCCCTTGTCCAAACAGACTATAAGTGTTTCTTCTTCTGTTTATTCTTTCAGAAATTTTCTTGTGAGTTGTATTCATAATTCCCATTGTTCGATTCGGTTTTGTTGATCCTGTTCCAGCATATCATAGGTCGAAAACTTGAAAGATATGTCCTTTATTATTTTTGTCGAACTTTCAAAATTACCCTTTGATCATATTATTTTTCTCATAAGCAAATCCGTTATAAAATTGTAAATTCGATCTTCTTCTAACTATTTTATTTAACTTTATAAGTAGCTTAATTCTAACATTAATTATTAATAATATTTGTTAATAGTTATGGTGATTTGATATATTGCAAAATGATTTATCAGTAATCGAGTGGCAAGAGATCATAAAACAAGACAACAGAGAAGGAGGAGCTTCAAAGGTATATAAATTCTGATTTTTCTCATTTTTTTTCATGCATGTGTACACCCCCTATATGAAAATAAGTTTTGAGGATCAAAATTTCAAAAATAATTTACTAGGAGAAGTTTGTTGAACAACAGAAAATAATGGAGCTGGTAAACATGATTAGAACAATGTTGAATTCCATGGATGATGGAGAAATAAGTATATCAGCCTATGATACAGCATGGGTTGCTCTTGTTGAAGATGTTAATGGAAGTGGGACTCCTCAATTTCCTTCTAGTCTTCAATGGATCGTCAAGAATCAGCTCCCTGACGGTTCGTGGGGCGATCGTTATATATTCCTTGCTCACGATCGCATTATTAACACCTTGGCTTGTGTGATTGCATTGAAGAAATGGAACGTTTATCATGATCGATGCGAAAAAGGTATATTGAATCGTACTATATATCCTTTAATTTTCATGAACTAGCTAGCCAACAATATGTAATGTACTTAAAATCACAATTTGGAGTTGGATTGTGTTTATAGGAATGTCATTTATTTGGGAAAACATACTTAAGCTCGAGGACGAAAATGCGGAGCACATGCCAATTGGTTTTGAAGTTGTCTTCCCTTCTCTTATCGAAATCGCCCGAAGTTTAAGCTTGGAAGTTCCTGATGATTCTCATCCTGTAATACTCAATTTAAATACCCAGAGGAATCTAAAGTTAACAAGGTTGGTTTAGAACACAAAATTAACTTATGTTAGGGATTCTAAATTAATTATTAGATACTTTATAAATAAAACAAATTAATTAAATAGTCTCTCAATCTTGAAATTAATTAGATAAAACATCTTTAAATTCTATATATATATTGATATGATCATCCTTAATTATATATGCATTTGATTATGAGGTAGGATACCAAAGGAGATGATGCATTTAGTGCCCACAACACTACTCCATAGCTTGGAAGGAATGCCTGGTTTGAGTTGGGAAAAGCTTCTCAAGTTACAATGCTCCGATGGGTCGTTCTTGTTTTCGCCATCTTCGACAGCATTTGCTCTTATGAAAACTAAAGATCAAAATTGCCTAACATATCTCCACAAGGCTGTTAAAAAATTCAATGGGGGAGGTAAGTACCTTTTGATAATCATCGATCTATTTTAGAAATATTTCTGTTTTTTTTTTTTTCCTTTCTCAGTTTGTTTCTACATATTGGATTATTTCTTAAACAAGTTCCTAATTAAATTTTGTATGGTTTTTCTCCTTCCAGTCCCCAATGTATATCCAGTAGATCTATTCGAGCACATTTGGGTTGTTGATCGCTTAGAACGCCTCGGAATATCTCGATATTTCCAGTCAGAAATTGAAGAATCACTCAATTACGTCTCTAGGTAATGTAATAAGATTAATGTGTAGATATCATATAAAAATCAAGATTTAATTTCTAATATTATTGAACCTATAATCATTATAAGAATTTCATGAATAAGATACTAACACTGAAGTAGTTTTCATAAAATGACAGATATTGGACTGAAGATGGAATCTGTTGGGCTAGAAACTCTAGGGTTCAAGATATCGATGATACTGCCATGGGTTTCAGACTCTTAAGATTACATGGGCACAATGTTTCTGCCGGTAATTTTTTATCGAAACGAGTTCTAAATAAAATTTTAACCACGAAAATTACAACAATTAAAATTGCTTTTAACCGAGAAAAAAGACGACAGTTATATTAAAACTGTGGTTTTTTATTTTTGAAAACAAGTTTTAGGCCACAGGTTTAAGAAATCTGTGGTTTTCTTTTCAAGGCACTGGTTTATAAATTTCTTTTAAACCACAATGCTCAATAAAACCACAGTTTTCTAGTGTTTGACTGGCAGTTTAAAACCGTCGTCGAAAGTCATTTATTTTATAAGACCTTTTACTCACTAATAGGTTGATCTATTGTAGATGTGTTTCGATGTTTCGAAAAGGACGGTGAGTTCTTCTGCTTTGCGGGACAGGCGAACCAGGCCATTACAGGAATATTTAACCTGTATAGGGCTTCTCAGGTATCATTTCCTGGGGAGAATATTTTGAAAGAAGCCAAAGCATTTTCATCCAATTTTCTTAGAGAAAGTCAAGCATCCAACAAGGTAGTAGATAAATGGATAATAACAAAGGACTTGCCTGGTGAGGTATATAATCAATAAAACACAAATTAATTCTTCACTTTTAATAGATAGTTTCTAGCTAATTATTGATTGTATACCATAATAAATTGTAAATTGAAATTATAAATTAGGTTGCCTATGCACTTGATGTTCCATGGTATGCCAGTCTACCTAGAATAGAGATGAGGTTCTACATTGAACATTACGGTGGGGAAGAAGACGTCTGGATTGGGAAAACATTGTACAGGTTCGTATGAAAAATTAACAACTCCGACTGCACATCAAATCAACACCAAAATGTGACCTTTTTATAAATTTTAACCTCAGTTTAAAATTTGTAGCATAGATAGATTCTTTATTAACTAATTGATCGCCTTTCTTAACCAGGATGCCTTACGTCAACAACAACGCTTATCTTGAGCTCGCAAAATTAGATTTCAATAACTGCCAAGCGTTGCATAAGCTCGAATGGGTCGGTATCCAAAAGTAAGTGATGATGATCGATATATAATATATCCAGAATTATCTCTCTCTCTCTCTCTCTCTCTCTCTCTCTCTCTCATATATGATTACTACAAATGACACTCCATTCTTGTTCATTTCTCAAAACCGTTGCCAAATGCAGATGGTATAGAGATTGTAGCCTTAGAGACATAGGGTTGAGCAGATCAACACTTCTTCAGGCATATTTTCTTGCAACAGCAAGCATTTTCGAGCCCAAAAGATCGACTGAACGGCTTGCATGGACAAAAACCATGCTCCTCATTGATGCGGTTTCATCCTATTTTATGAAGAACTCATCAGATCAGAAAAGAAGAGCGTTTGTCGATGATTTCATCAACAGTAGTAGTAGAAGTAGTAGTATCTATGATGAAAATTATAGTCATCCTCAAAGGTATAATTCTCTTAAGATATCATTTGCTTTTTAATTAACTATAAAAACCCTAAAAGTAACATATATTCATAAAACCCTAATAGGTAATAAGTTTGTTGTTTACAGGGAGTATATTTCGAAGAAGAGGATGAAGAAGAAAAGAGATGGAGTAATCGTGGAGGCTCTAGTGGAAACCCTAAACTGCATCTCGTTGGACGTATTGATGGCGCACCAAACAGATGTTAGCCACCATTTACGACGCTCGGTGAGTATCCTCTGCCCATCCAAACTCTCCTTCTCTCTCTACTGTTTGATTCTAAGTTGTTAATTTCTTATGATGAAATGCTCCGTGTTTGATATTTTTGGCATTCACGCATGCATCAAAAAAAATTTTTTTACTGCAGTGGGAGACGTGGATGCGGACGTGGGAATGGGGAAAGGACAAACACCACCGTGAAGCAGAGTTGTTAGTGCGCACAATAACAATTTGCGCCGGCCAAACCTTGTCGGAAGAGGCGTTGTCGAGTCCCCACTTCGTCCGTCTCACCCACCTCACCAACAGACTCTGCCACAACCTTCGTCTTATTTGGAGTAGCAAGTCCAAGCAGGTAATATATCCGGTACCAGTGGACAAAATATATATAGCACCTCTAGGTCTCATCACAAATTGCATGATGGGATCTTCTTGGTACATGTTAAAAGTGGTCCAGCTGTGGATTAATGAATTGTAGGGTTCTTCGTGATTCACGTTCTTCTTGATTATGTGCATCCACGGCTGTTCTTCTTGATTCACGTTCTTCTTGATTAAAGCCGGTTAAAATTTTCGGGTGTAACAAATATCTTTAAATTACCCCTAATGCGAAGTAAAGACCGATCTTGAATCGGGCGGTTGTCAGGTGCCTTACACCTTCCTAACCCGTAATAAAGTTCTCTTATTCAAAATCTCGATCACAGACGAGTCAAAGGGAGACCATCATTAGTGTTTTTCAAAGAAAAAGACTAAGGAATAGTTTTCCAACTAAAAGGTCATGATTCCCTTAAAGTCAGGTGGCGACTCCAAATCAAAATTCAACAAACTCTTAGAGAGAGATACAAAACGTATCTCCCTCGACCAAAGTGCAAAAGAGTTTTTACCTCCTAGCGTTCGACCAAAAGTGAAGGTGCTTCAGTACCTTAATATTACTCATATGTATGTATACTGATAATTGTGTAATTACAGGAAGAAGTAGTTTATGCGGACAACATGATCATCACCAGTGGACAAGTGGAATCAGACATGGAAGAGCTGGTCTATTGTGTGCTGATCGGGTGCGATGGTGATGGTGATGGCGTAGACCGTGAGACTAGGGAAATCTTTCTGAGCGTTGCCAAGTGCTTTTACTACAGTGCCCACTGCACACAAGCCACCGTCAACCACCACATCGCCAAAGTTCTCTTTGAGACTATATCATGACGTGATCATTAATGATCATATCATCATAAAAAATAAATAAATAAATAAATAAAAATATACAAGAAAAATATAAATCATATCATCACATCATTCGTGATATATATAGAGTTAAGAGGAAGACTCAAGTTTATTTATCCAAGACGTTGTAAAGATGTTTATAGATCTCTTGTCCCAAAAAAAAAAAAAAAAAAAAAAAACGCTTGCATTGTTGCACGACAATCACATGCTACAATTAATAATGACGCTCCAAATTGAGCTGATTAATGGTGTCTTTGTGTGCCTTAAAATTAAAGAGGTCTCACATTTTCGCCTAGATTTTAACATATTTTACTTAGGCTCTGCTTGGTATGCAGGAAAAATTTGCAGAATGCAAATTATCACAACTGTGGTAGTGGTAGTTTACATGGACAAATAAGGTCATAGGTATTCTAACTAGCAGAGAAATACCATACCAAGCAACTTTTGATCGGGAATAACTGCAGATGCAAATTTTCCCTGCATACCAAGCAGGGCCTTAGTATTTTATTTTTGTAGTGCGCTTATAAGGTGCCTATGAATCTACATAGAAATGATTCAAAGGCTGTGAAATGTATACACTAGGTGTACAAATAGATTTGGGTTTTAAAACCAAAACCATCCCTCATACTAATAAACTTGGGATGAGGTTGCAGTATGTTTATGGGCTTAAATTCAACTAGACCAAGTCCATTTTATTTGATCTGTCACGTTGGATGAAATAGGTTTGGGTCGTTTTATAGGCGCCCCCATAATCTTATTGGTAGGCCCAAGTTATAGCACTCTAAAAATGAGTTTGTCGTTATAGGCAATCCTCAATCTTGTTGGCACCCACTTTGATGGTCAACAGCTATTGACTACACATTAGAAGCCTTTAGAAACTCAATCTGTGGGGTTTGATTAAAAAAAACCCAAATAACTAAGAGAAGAAGAAGAATAAGAGAAGAAGGAGAAAGAGATCGGGAAGAGAAAGAACTTAGGAAACCCATTAACCACCGTTTCTTTGAAAAAATAAAAAAAAAGAAAGAAAAAAATTAATCACGATTTCAGTATTATAAATCGATTGTAAGTTTGAAAAAAAAAATCTTTCAGCTGGTTTCTACCGAATTGATCCTACTGAATCATTACCGCGATACCAAATTCTTGACACTCGAATTTCCAGTGCCGATTCATATTCAAAGACAGAACAAAAAAAAAATGATATCTAAAATCTTAATTTCATGTATCAAGATAAAAATTTTAGGAGAGAGAGATTATAAATAGGGATTGGTAGAAGGATTGATAGAGGAGTGAGATTGAGAAAGAGAAGAGTTTGACCAAAAATGGGAGACTGCCACTAGTAATTGTGAGGTTTGACCTAGTCCAACCAAATAGGGTTTGCCGATAAAATTATGGGAAGTGCCTTTAAAATTTCCCAATAGGTTTGTTTAGTCCCACATTGGTGAGTGAGAGAAAAGGTAAAAGTACTAGTGAGCTATAAGATACGAAGTGAGAGATGTAGGAAAGCATACCTTTCTCGGCCTTTTGGCTAAGATCAAGTGTAGTATCTGTTCTTATCAGTTTAATATCTGATACGTGGGACATCGTTCCACATGATATTAAATTAATTTTTTCTTGGGTGAGGTCCCACAACAATGGCTTGCCATTGGGGTCCTCAGGCGTCGCCCATGCGTTGCACTATTGCACGGGCCTGGCGCAACCCATACCAAAACTTACTGTAAAACTTTTGCAATTTTTCCTGAATTTGGTTTTTTTTTTGTCTAAGTTATCCTTCCAATGGTACAAAATCCACACTTTTAATGTGTCATGGGCTACCCATACTCCCCCCAATTGGTGGTGGAATATATGCTTCAGTCAGTCACTAAGAATTTTTACAGAAGAGAGATTATATACAAGTTTCTAAAATTGATCGCGAAGGCATTTGGTTGAAACACAAAATTGGACTTGCTATGATATTCAATTGAATGAACAAAATACTACATCTATAGATTCTATACAAACAGATCTGTTAGTTCTTCCTCCCCATGTATGTAAAGACCTTCTTCAGACCAAATTTAGTTAGAACAGTCACCTGCAGAAGTCACATTAGTCACTTCACCGCATTAAGAAGGCATTTGTCCCGTCATCGTCATCGTCATCAGAAAGCCAACTCGATCCATCATCATCAACATCATAAGGCACAGTTTCCACGTCAGCTGCAGATGGCTGCACACTTGAGATGTACTCACTCAATGCTAATAACCCTGATAATGCTTTCCTTAGTTCTGAAATCAAGACACCGGGACTGGTTAGAGATATTTAACTTGAATGTTGGGGAATTGAAGGCATAGCATGGTCTTGTGGAGGTTTGGGTGACTTACGTAACCAGTCTCCTTCCCCGGGGTTAGACAATCGATTGAGGAATACATACCCAAGCTGAAGAGAGATAGAAAAGGTTAATCATACTGAGAATGAAAAATGACAATCAGAATAATGCAAAAATGTGTTCATGCACACAAATTAACCCAACCAGTCTCATGGATGAATCAACACAAGTCCAAGCAGACCCAATAGTATGTTTTACATACCAAAGTGTGGACATTGGATGAATCAACCATTTCCTTGGTTGTGTTGTGCAGACTGCATTCTCATGATTACATGAAAATAAAGAAACTGAGTTTATTAAATCCGAGCCATATGTTTTTTATTAGTAAAACTTGAAAGGACTAAATAAGATTTTAATTACTTTGCCTATAGTTTAACTAGTTAGAAGGTGATGGCACAGAGAGATCTAACTGCATTAAGAGCAGGTTCATCATTAAATCAACCATTGGCTGTTAGAGAGGCTAATAATTCACAGGCTGATTACAATTCAGTGCTATTAAAGCCTATATTTGTAATTCGAAGATAGAAGTTAGAGAAGCAGACCCTTCGGTACATCTCTTTGGCTACAGTATTGGATGGACGCACCATAACATCCATGTAGAATGCCTTATCACTGTCAGAAGAAACTTTTTCAGCTCCCATAATAGAGACAATTAAATTCAGAACTAACAACCCAGATCCACGTATACAAAAGAAAGGAATCAATGCTTATATCACTTGCATGTAGGAACAACATTTTCAACACAAGGAAATGCAACATAAGATATCCAAACTTCTGTAAGTGAGTGTGACTGTGTGAGACTGAAACCTTGTTAAATTATTAATCATTTACCAATGAGAAGGATTGCCAAGTATAACAGAGAATGTTCATCAAGCCCTCAAGGAACTGGTGAACATTTAGTGACTAACGTAAATAATTTTTTATCTTTGTATTAAACGATTGTATCTTGTCTTTAAGAACTGATAGTTCTTCATTGTCCTTCTCTTTGATTAAATCAAAATATGCATATGGATCAAAATTACATTATGTAGTGCTTGCTTCCAAATGGGAAGTAAAAGGATAGGAACCTCTAACACAAGTTGGTTTTAGAAGAAGGTTAGGTTTAGGTTTCGGTTTTTGTCTCTAAAGAAACCGCCTGACCTAGATCTTATCAGCAAATCTTGTGTGGGTCTTCGTTTGTTTATGCTATGACAAAGAAAAGGAAAAAAACAAAACAAAAGAATTGGTTGATGCCATTGCCAAGGATCCTTTATTTTCTTCTAATAAGTAAAAACAAACAGTCACGGCATATGATATGCAGATACAGCAGGCAAAATACAGTGTTGATACAATATCAAAATTTATGCTGAAAGTATACAATGCAGACACTAGAACCATTTTTAAGCATTCAGGCAACATTTAGAACAGCTACTACCAAATAGAATGATGCAATTGTTCTTAAGAATGTCAAACTAACATTTGATCAAAAAAAGAATGTCAAACTTACATCTTGTCAGTGACCTCCTCTAACCTGTCCACAAGTTTCTTGACTAAGGCTAGCTTCCCGTATTCTCCAGCAACAGCTACTGAAGCTATTTCACAATGCTTGTGTATCTCTTGTCCTTCGACTTTTCCCAAAACTGCAAAATTACAAACTTGTGAGGCGCATACCATGAAAAGAGTTCCTGGAAAAATGTAATACATAACGTAGTGAGTAATTAGATTAACATGCAATGAAACGACAACATTTTTATTTTTTTTAATCAATTGAAAGGGTAACAACGAAACTAAAGAGATCCAACAGAAAGGAAGGTTAATGAAAACCCAAATACACATAACTAAGTTGGGCCCTAGTTAGCAAGAATGCCATATCACTTATGTTTCTAGATTGAATGTGAAAAACAGGACAACTAAAACAGGAAAAAATTGGACTATGTTTTGATAATTACCCTTGATCTAGATGGTGCTTAAACAATCAAGATTAGCAGCTTAAGAAGCCAAGTTAAAAATGATGTCTCTGTTGGTTTCTACAATCACACATGGGATGGAAGTATTAGTTTCTTTTAAATTACTAGATTGTGTTCATCCTCTGGTCAACTACATACAACATCAAATCTCAGTCATCAGGAAAGTTCCTCATAAGTGAAGAGGTCAACATGAATGCAGTAAAATCGAGGAGATTGTGTGAAGTTGTACTTCATCAAATCCTTTTGCATAGAAAGAAACTGCCTTCAAATCAAGCATTAAAAAACCATTCAAGAAACCATCACCATCACTGAACAATTCTTTCCTCATACTGCTCTTCAGTTATAGATAGAGAGAGAGAGAGAGAGAGAGAGAGAGAGAGAGAGAGAGAGAGAGAGAGAGATTCTAAGAAATTAAAAGATGGAAATATTTATTGGAATTCAAGAAATGGGTTTCTTTTGTTTTCTGTTCAAATGAACTCTAACATCTCTTGATTGTAAGATTCAATCAACTCCATACAAAAGCAATGAAGTGGAGAATCATACCAGACGTACAAAACCCAAATAAAATTTGAAAAATGGGTTCAAGAAAAAACAAGAAGAAAGAAGAAGCGGGTAAAGAAGAGGTAAGGCAGGAAAAGTCTTACTGTAACCCATAATTCGATTGCAGGGGGCTACAGCGACATGGAAGGAGTTGGTCCATGCCGCCAGGTACGAGATGAAGAACGATAGGGAATTCTGCAATCAGAAGAACAGAACACATCAGATTAACCCAATTTCAGTTTCAATTTATCCAATTGTTTTGATCGATTCAATATTGAAAGATAAAATCGAATTGCTTACCGTCTCGCCGAGGTGATCAATATGGAAAGTGGTGATGCGAAGAAGATCATTGCAGCAAAACCTTCGAAGCGTTGTCATACTCAAAATCTCTTTACTCTTTCTCTCTCTACTTTCTCTCTCTTGTCACAGACTACAAAGTAAAATATCCAATGTGAACAAAATCATGCAAAAAATACTGTAAGGGTGGAATGCTGGATATTTCAACCCAACCTTGTACTAGTTAAAACCAGCTAGTTCTTACACTCCTCTTACACCTCTTATTGCAGAGTTGTAGATTATCCTAACAAAAACTCAACTCAATTTGCTAAAATGCTTAGCATGTGTCAAATAATGTTGTTGGACCCACCAAATGGTGATTCAAAGACCAGAGGATGATCTCCTAACCATATATATCATTCTCATATGTATAATCACCCTCTAATAAAAAATTTAACCCTATCAAAAGCTAGTTCAAATTATGGTTTGAAATAGATAGTCCTAAAGCACATAAATAGTCCAACTTTTGATAAGGTTACAAAGTTTAGAATGATAAGGTTTTCGGTGAAGATAATCAAAATTGTGAGTAGGTCATCATCACCAAAACTTAGCCTTTAGATTATTTTTATGTAGAACTTATAACACATTGGGAATTCTTATATTAGGCAAAGTATCCCTTGTCTATTAAAAGATGTCCCATACATAAGCAAAGGTCCTATATTGAAATGGCAATTTGACCCATGACCCAATAGGGTTTGAGTAGCTAGTCGTTCTCTAGAATAAAATACTAGGGTTGTGTTTGATAGCAAGAAAATGTATGAAATAAATGCATTTCCACCACTTCCGCGGAATTTAAGTAACTAGGCCCCCATTTTCGTAGAATTAAAAATGTACCCATTTTCATAGAATTAAAAATGTAAACTGAATGCTATAAAACCCAGCCTATAAGTTACTGAACTCAAAAATTTTATTTTATAAATTGGTCAGGGGCCGCGCGGACGCGTACCCCCGCTAACACAAATTATGACGTAGACTCTCCCTCATTGGGGAGATCTTAGGCGAGCACCCCTCCAAAGTGCAATGGAGGTCACTAACCTAGGCCATGGACCTTTTTGATCATCCATTGACCCCGTCCAGGTAAGTATGTTTTCTAATTCCACTTCAAACCCCTTTTATAAGACTAGCATCCTCATCTTTCTTTCTCACCTCTCCCATGTGGGACTATATGTGCATGACTTATTTTAAGTTGTTGAGCTTCTGTCGTTTAATTCAGAATGTTTCCTAGTTCGTGGGCCCGTGGTGTACGTTGGGATGGACTGGACCACGAGCCCGCCACAAGATTACAACAGCGCCATTAAAACTTCCCTATTTGTATGTTTCATTTTGTTTTCAGATTCGCCAATGCGGCGGACTGTATCAAGAATGCGGCGGACTGTATCCAGAATGCTACCAATAAAGAATTTTGGCCCGACCATTTTACAAAATGGCTGCCAGATGCTTATGTGGTAGGATGGGACCCACTACCTTTCTTCTTCTAAAAGTGTTATGAGGGGGTTTCCAACTTATGTGGTAGTGGGATCCACCATGCCACATAAGCATCTGGCATTTGTTTTGTAAAAGGATTAGGCCAAAAAGCAGCACTCAGAATGCTAATTTGTCCGGCCCCATTCATATTTGCAGGGATAGGTGATTGGGATAGAGCAGACCCATTGTCCCGATTTGCCTGTCTCATTTTTGTCCTTATTTTGATTTTGGTGTATGGGCTCCATCTGGAGATGATTTCAGTTAGAATGTTCACTTCAATCTATAGATCATTCTCACCAAAAATCAGTATATTATAAAAATTTTAACTCCATAAAAAGATGATCTAAAAATCATTAGTGGTAAAATCATCTTTCTATTGAATAATCAACTTTTAATGTCATTAGATGTCTTAGAATAAACTAGTTTTTAATTAGAATGATCTACATACTCACCAAAAATCAGTGTCGACCCTGAGCCAAAGTACCACAAAGCGGTGCTTTGGGCCTCCAGAACTTAGGGGCCACCTAGGCTTTAGTATTACGAGCTATTTATAAAAAAAATATATGAGATGATCCAAATTACCACACAGACATGATTTAAAAATTAGTCAATTTTAAAACTTGTAATCTAATCATCCATTAATTGAACTCAACGGTAAATGAATAGCTCAATCACCGTTGATTTTAAGTGATTTTCAATCAGTAGAAGATGGGGTCACAAGTTTTAGAATGCATTAATTTTCGATGATGATAATCAACATGGTGAGGAGAACATCCTCACCCAATATCATCCATTGGATCAACTTCGTGTGGGCTCCACAAGTAATATATTAGTAACGGTGTACGTGGATACGTTCTCTATATGTAGAGTAAGGATCCACATTTTGGTAGGAATGATTTCCTTTATCATTTAGATCATCCTTAAAAAAATCATATCATTCTAAAATTCCTATATAACCCTATCAAAAGTTAGGTAATTTATAAATCATTCATTTTATTCGTTTACTTTAAGCCAACTTTTTATGGGACTAGAAGTTTAGAACCTTGTGATTTTATATGAGGATGATCCATATAATGTGGAGAATAACATCATACCTTTGGATTATCTCTATAGAAGCTCCACAAATAACTTATAAAAAATTTATCTGAATAAGCATGATGCGGATCCTAACTCATATATATAGTAGGTGGCCTCTAAAAAATTTGCTAGGACCTCCCTAGCTCCTCAAAATTGGCTAAGGACCGCAAATTATTCACAATGTAAATTTTAATAGCATCCCCATTTTGTTACTCACCAAAAGAAGGCAAAGATTAAAAAAAAGAAAAAGAAAAAAAAGCCCTCATGTAAGTGCTCTCCAACTCGACTCATCAATCTCCTCTTTCAACATTCAATCTCTATTCTTCTTTACTTTTGTTTCTTCATATTATAAACATCAATCGATCAAAAATAAACTAAGTTCTAAACATCAATGTGAAGTAAGAAATCTACCTAATGATTTTTAGTTATAGCGGTTTAATGAATTTTTTTTAGTATTTGTGATTTTTTTTTTGTGCATGCATATGAGGCCACATAATTTTAGTTCGCTTCGGGCCTCTAATTTCTCAGGGCCAGCCCTGCCAAAAATAAGCAGTTGGTTCAACTTTACGTACGTTCACAAACTAAAATCAGCAAAGGGAGAGGTAAAATGGAGACAGGGGATCTCTTGGATGGGAAACCCAATCTCTATAATGGATTCTTATTCCCACCCAGGAAAAACTATTTAAAAATATAATTTTTCAAGACTAAAAATTATTTAAATAAAATTTAAAAAATATTAAAATAGCCCAAATTTACGGTATCTCACTATCTCTTATCTCTCCCCCTCTTGTATAATTCCAACTTCTTCACTACCCGTTTTTACTTTTAAGTTTGAACTATATAAACTATGAAAATCTTATGTTAAGTTTTGGTAAGGGGCGCGCCAGGCCTGTGCAATAGTGCAACGCATGGGCGACGCCTGAGGACCCCAATGGCAAGCCATTGTCGTGGACCTCCCCTAAGAAAAAAAAATTAATTTAATATCATGTGGGACAATGTCCCACGTATCAGATGTTAAACTGACAAGAACAGATACTACACTTGATCTTAGCCAAAAGGCCGAGGAAGGTATGCTTTCAAACGTTTCTGGCTTCACCTCTTATAGCTCACTTTTCTTCTCACCTTTCCAATTATTAACCGATGTGGGACTAAACCTAACTCAGCTAACATGACAAACTACATAAGATGGGCTTGGTTTAGTTTGGATTTAAGCCCCGGAAATGAGAGGACATGCAGTTAGGTTTTGGTGGGAGATGTTTCTTTTCATCAGCAAACACAAATTTGAGTAAGAAGTGTTAAGTCTCTTGTTAAGTTTGTGGACATTTAATTCAAAACTAATTGACTATGAGTGAAGTGGTCAAATTTGGGTAAGAAGTGTTGCAAGGCTTTTATATCCCATGTGGAATTATTCTCAATGCGCTCTCTTACGTGTGGCGTTATTTTGAGCCTAACACATAGAATATAATTCTATTGGGTGATGTGGAGTATGTGTGACCGTTGGGCCTATCACGTATCGGCCTATTATGATAGTATATTAAATTCACGGGCATCAAACTCAAACCAATTAGATATGAAGATCTTTGTATAAATGGGTTGCAAGATTTTCATATCCAGATGCCTTTTTTTTTTTTTTTCTTGGAATTCAGGTGGAGTAGGGATAGAAAGAAATATGTCTGGAACGACGGAATCACCAGACACCTAAATTTCCAAAACCTGGGGTGAAAAAATCAAAATGGAGATGCGGGGTATCGAACCCCGTACCTCTCGCATGCAAAGCGAGCGCTCTACCATGTGAGCTACATCCCCATACAACAAAGCTCACGTTCCCTGAGTTATTAATATTAAGAAAAGGGACTTTTAGATCCACATATTCTTTTTCCCTTTATTACCCAATTTTGTATTTACACATCGTTTACACCAATTTATAGGCCCACGTAGAAATGATCTAACGACTGAATTTTTCTGTGGCTGACTTCCGCACCATTATGTTATTCTCACAAATCCACATTGTTCAATTTTTTTTGACCCATCTAAAGTTGATTTAAATTATTTATTTAACTTATGATTTTCAACTAATTTTTAATTGAGTTAAAAGTTTTGAATAATTTGAAATAAAATGTCTAATGAGTGCCACACGTGAGAAAAATATAAGTGAATTAGGTATAGTTGGGTGGTAAACCACTTTTTGTGTCTGTCGTACAACCACCAATGCTTGTCTTGAAAAAAGGTGGGCGCTTTTATTTGGATCGACCAAATGCCAGAAGCATAGGTCGCATGGTGTGTCCAACTGCGAGACAATTGGAAAAGTCGTTCAAATTATTTTTGAAAGGGAAATGGCGATGGATCCCACTCTGCCACATAAACTTCTGGCATTTGGTCTAACAAACCTTCGAACCAAAAAGTTTTTCCATAAATGATAGTGTATGCATGTGTAAAAGCTCATTTGTGAGTCTTGTGACTAATTCGATCCACACGGTTCAATATCCATCAGGTGAATGACATTGCTTTAGGAGAAGAGTGTCCATATATTAGTCATGTCAGACATTCGAAGACACAGGGAACACACTTTATATATGTTCCATGTGATTTTCCTGCGAGAGATTTTCTAAATGTTTTTTCGAAAGATTTTTCTATATGATTTTTTTCTGTAATATAAATATATATTATTTATGAGTTAGATTCTGCAACTAAGGTTTTGTAGCCAATATTAAGACAAGGGTTTTGTTAGGATTCATATGGAACGATCTAAGTGTGTGATGATGTTCTTCTAGCCGCATAAAACATTTTCATATCAAATCACCCTGTTCAAAAACTTCTAACTCCATTACGTTGATTTGAATTAACAATATTTACAAACCACAACAAATCACCAATTTTTGGTAGGGTTAAAAGTTTTTTGTAAGAAGATATTCCTTGCAAAAAAAAACTATCCCTTGGATCGTTTACATATAGACCCCACAAAAAATGTTGTCCTAATAATGTCCACAAAAACGACACTTGGATCGTTTGTATTCTTGCAATATTTGTGTGTTATGGCTTTTATTCACATTTAGGCTCTGCTTGGTATGCAGAGAAAATTCGCATCTGCAATTATTCCCGGTCAAATTGATATTCACGGCTGCTTGGTAAAAAAGTGAGATCGTGAATATTTTTCGTCTAATTAAATCATTTCCACCCACCTCAAAAGTGAGATGGTGAATATTAGCTGACCAAGCACATACAAATATTTGTTGTTATTTTTTAAGATTCTACCAAGCAACAGAGAGTATTTGTCCATGCAAACTACCACTGTTGGAAAGCTGTGGTAATTTGCATTCTGCAAATTTTCCCTGCATACCAAGCAGGGCCTTAGTTCCTTTGCAAAATGCAAATATTAGTAGTTCACAAACTTTTGTTGGTGCTTGGTAGGGACATTTGATTGCAAATTTCTGCCATTGTTTTACGGTGGGTCCACAGATAGGAGGTGAAAATGGCGTGAATATTTGCAGTTCTAAAAGTACTGCAAAAATTCGCTGTTTCAATTAAGATAGCTTATTAGTATTTTTCAGAACCGATAAAAGACAGTGGAAGAATCCCAGTTTTTGAAGGAAAAAAAATTGGAGAAGATTGAATCTAGGGGTTTTGTTCTTCCAGTTACTAGTATAAGTTCTAATAAGGAGGTAGTGAATCTCAATTACTGCCAGAGAAAGACAACTGTGGAGTAGGTTTTAGGGTTCCCTTCATAATTACGGTGAGTTCTTGTTCTGAAAATACAGGGGATGAATGGATGATTAAAGAATGCGCAGAAAAATAAACCCTTAAAATTTGATCCTTCTTTGCTGCAAAATAATCTCATGTGGTCATAAAACAAAAAACCCTTAGCCGTCTACAGCATGTTCGATGAAATTACTCAAAGAGACTAATTTCTTAGTTTGATACCAAACTATAATTTGCAGATTACCACAGCGTACCAAGCACTAGCAGAGCCTAATTCACAAGGAACAGACTGTGATTTAGCGAGATTTAAGCTGCCCAAAGTGATAAAGATTACAACAACAATTAAACTGGTAATCCTCAAGAACCCATAATTGGCAAGTGGATCTTTAGGGGGTTATACCCACTAATGATGTACATTCAGAGGATCTTTATCATTTTAATTGCTAGAATCGATCAAATTTCCCTTTCAGTTATGTAATTCTAATGGTTTCATTGAAGGTAAACGCAAATTAAAATAAATCCAGTTGTTATTGTTATAATCTGGTAAGGAGACAAAGTTCAATTCTAATTCAAAACCGAATTTTTTTATTTTTCATTTGGAAAACTAAAAGATCTTCAAATTTACGAGTTTAACAGGGGAACAATGAGTGAGGTATTATTTGAAGGGTACGAGCGCCAATACAGCGAGCTTTCTTCCAATTTAGCCAGAAAGTATACCTCCTCTGGACTTCTTGATGGAGGTGATAAAAGATGCATCCTTCCTTTTGTTCTTAAGAAGTAATTTGAGGGGGTTAAAAGTTTTACGACGAGCTGATTTTTGAATATGATGATATACATAATAAGGAGAACATCTTCTAAAAAAATCAGTCCTTGGATGCATCACATGTGAGCCCCACATGAGGGAGCGTTCTAAGAGGGGGTGCGACAACCTCCCTCAATAAGTATATAATTAAAACACTCAGGTAAATTCTTTAATCTCTAATTGTGGGTGATGATTATTTTTACCTTTCTTTAATTTGGCAGAACAGAAGAAGCAAAATATTTCAGAAGTAAAAGCTGGATTGGAAGATGCAGAGGCATTGGTACTGTTCTGACTTATTTTCTGCTCATGGATCTGAAACTTAATTTATATTTTTTTATTTTAATATGTATAGTGATCTTTGCATAAATCTTTCCAGATCCGGAAAATGGACCTTGAGGCCAAAAGTTTGCAGCCTAGTGTAAAGCCTATGCTTCTCTCGAAGGTAAGGGAGTACAAATCTGATTTGAACAATTTGAAAAGCGAAGTGAAAAGGATCACATCAGCTAATCTTAATGCTGCAGCAAGAGATGAATTGTTGAAATTAAGAATGGCACATACAAAGATGGTATACATACCTAGATCAGTGTAGTTTCTTTCTCATATATGTTTACTGTCTGAAAGTGTTATGAATCTTGTGATGCTTTATTTCTGCTTCGAGGTGAATTTGTTGATATTATTGCAGTGGTTATAACTTAGAAGTAGATCAACAACTGGCTTGACGTGAAGGATTGCTCTGTACTTAACTGTTACTTACATAGCCATCTCCTTTTGGTCGAAATTTTATATTTATATAGTCAATATTAGTAATTGCCTGTTTTAAGTTCTTGTTCCTCCGCTTCTCTTGGGTGACTGTATTTTTAGTTGTATTTTCTATTGAGTCAGGTGGGTTGGACCCTGCCATTCTTCAATTATGTGGATTAATGTAATGGTTTGAGAATGCATTCAATTTCTACTAGATCATTATTATCATTTGGTGGATCAGCAACATATTTTTGTTCCTTCAATTCCATCTTGCTCCATATGTCTCATTTAAACATGTTCTTGTAGATCATTTTTCTTTCGAAATTACCTTAATCCACATTATATATGCCTTCCTCTGACCCAGAGCATTCAACCATCAATGAGGTTTTATGTTTCTCTTGAAAGAAAGACAGTTTCCACAGTTGAAAACTGGGCATCATGATCAAAAGCAATCCAAAACATTCTGAAACAATAGATAATCAGACCAGTACAAACTGAGGCAGTTTCTTTCACTAAAGTTATCACCAAAAGAAACATAACATTATGAAACTTCGAACCATGGTTATTGGTTTTAGTTGTAGAAACACACCATTTGTACAATATAGATTGTACGCTTCCCTCGAATGTTTTGAAGAATTTGATTAATTGTCAAAACAATCTTTTGAACTGATTGATGTGGCTCAGGTGTCTGCTGTTCAAAGAGGAAGATTATTAATGTCCACGGAGAGATTGAATCAATCCAGCGAAAGAATTAAGGAGAGTAGAAGAACCATGCTGGAGGTGGAAGATCTTGGTGTCTCTATCAAATAAGATTCGCTTCAACAGCGCGAGTGTCTCCTCCATGCACATAACACGGTACTTCCTACTTGAAATGCCAATTTAGGATTGCAAAATGATCCTTACGGCCTCATTAACAGGGGTACAAAGACACCCACATTGATTAGGCAGTGGAATTTAATTCTATTTTGTGTCTATTCATGCTTTTGCTTGTGCACTTGCTGATGCTGTTCTTTTCTTTGCAGCTTCATGGGGTGGATGACAACATCATCAAGAGTAAGATGATCTTGACTTCCATGTCAAGAATGATGAGCAAGAACAAATGGATCATTTGCGCGATAGTTGCAGCTTTAGTCCTAGCAATCATCATAATCCTTTACTATAAGCTTTCTCATTAACTGGCAATGTTGACCGCTTATTTTGGTTGATGCCCTGCCATTCTCTGGTTGCTTATTGTGGATATTATCCTCCCAACCTCTTACGACAACCAGCTAAATTGTGGAAGCAGGAGTGCTGCAGCGGTTAATTAAAAACTGTCTCCAAGTTCTAGAATACCTTTGAGAGCCCCACCACTTCGACGATGGTTCTGGTTACTGGGTTGCAATGGTGGAAGTACAGGCTATGGTTATGAAATAACCAGTGGTGATTGTCATAGGGAAGATGAAGGCAATTTTGTAACTTCAAACATGGCTGGTCCAAAGACTCCCAACCAACCTATATAAAAAATTAATTTAAAAAATTGGTCAGGGGCCGCGCGAACGCGTACCCCCGCTAACACAAATTATGACGTAGACTCTCCCTCATTGGGGAGATCTTAGGCGAGCACCCCTCCTAAGTGCAATGGAGGTCACTAACCTAGGCCATGGACCTTCTTGATCATCCATTGACCCCGTCCAGGTAAGTATGTTTTCTAATTCCACTTCAAACCCCTTTTATAAGACTAGCATCCTCATCTTTCTTTCTCACCTTTTCGATGTGGGACTATATTATAAGAAATTTGTTCATGTTGTACATGTTGCTCATTGAGTTCTTTTGAATTTTCTTTTTGTTTTCAGATCCGCCAATTAGACGGTGGATTTCCTGGCCAACGAAGTTGAGGGTATCTAGAATACTAATTTGTCCACCCACTCTATGAGAGGGTGGACATTAGTCCATCGACCGGCTGCCAGGTGTTATATGATCAACCCAACTTTCATTTGATTGCAAAGAACTTGACCGTTTGATGATGGAGGGTAATGTCAATTAGTAAAATGGGTAGACAAAGTAGCTCTCTCGTATCTTGTACGTACCCAGTGCACCACATATCTCTTCATGTGGACGGGGATGTGTATGCCTATCCCGTTCCCATCACCACCATTAGAGCATCCACAGCGGTGGTAGGCTATCATGCATTTTAGCCTACTACTGTTTTCCCTACCAGACTGAGTTCTAGAATGGTAAAATTCATTTGCAATTTTAAAAATATATTTAAAAAATAAATTTTGAGAAACGACTGTGAGTGTTTTAAAAAAATTAAAAGTTAAACTTGCAGTCGGGCGTGGAGGGAGGACCCATGCCTGTTGCTGGGCATAATCCAAGCTCCATACCCAATTACTTTTCAAAAAAAAAGTAATAAAAAAAGCTCAGCATGAACGTGGAGCAGGCACAACGCCTGGCCATAAATATGCAAATGGAGGATGCATTTGGCCAAATTTAGCATATGTGATTGACTTGTATGGTAAAATTCACAGTAATTAAATCCCACTACGTAACTTTTTTATGCTAAAATGCATAAAATGAGCACCGATGTGGATGTTCTTAGTAGTCCAATACATACCGCCTTCATTGTTTCGGAGGAGGTGGAGCGTAGACATAGCAATAGGTTAGGGTTAAAGTCGACCCTAGGGTTGACGAGTCAAGATTGGTCAACCCTAATCGATTAACCCTGATTTATTTATTAAATCCTAACCCTGACGAGTTTGACATTTTTCTATATAAAACAAAGAAACGAGTTAGGGTAGATCCTAACCCTAATAAATTTTTTGAGCAATGGGTCAAGAATGCTCAACCCTAGTCCTAATGTATTTACTAACAGGTCAAGTTAGGGTAAGGTTAGGCGGGTCGAGTTAAGGTAGGGTTGGGGTGTCAAGTTAGGGTAAGGGTAGGCGGGTCACGAGTTAGTTTGCCAGGTTCAGCGGAGCGGGATGGAAAACCTGACTTCTGTAGGGGATTTCCACTTCCCATCCTTAAATAAAAGAAATTATATAACATCTCTATTCTCTTCATGTCCCCGTCTTCAATTAGAGTCTTCCCCATACCATCCCTATTAAGAGGCGGATTCCTACAAGAATCTGAATTCTTAAGAATTTTTAACATCCCTAGATTTGGGTTATCGTAGGAATTTGTTCAATGGAAACTAGCCACGCATCAAAGAGTGGAACTTGGCTTGTTTTGACAAAAAATGCTACAGTTCTGTGGAATTGGTGCAATCAAACATATACCAAGTGTATATCAAATCGTCGAATTTCAATTGATTTTGAGTGGGTTCTTTCATTAGCTAACTTATACATTGCCTAAAAATATATTTACACTGTTTATATTTGTCTGTGGAGTTACATGGAGTTATCCAAGAACTAATTTCTTAAAATGATTTTTTTAGCCCATGGATCATCCAAGTGGACCCAATTACTCTTTATCTGAGTTTTTACTTCCAAAACCTCAAACCTTATTCAAGTTCAACACTGCTTGGAACAAATTCTTACGTTTCGTTTTGGTAGGGGGCGCGCCAGGCCCGTGCAATAGTGCAATGCATGGTCGACGCCTGAGGACCCCAATAGCAAGCCATTGTGGTGGGACCTCCCCTAAGAAAAAAAATTAATTTAATATCATGTGGGACGGTGTCCCACGTATCAGATATTAAACTGATAAGAACAGATACTACACTTGATCTTAGCCAAAAGGCCGAGAAAGGTATGATTTTTCAGGTTTCTCACTTCGCGTTTTATAGCTTACTACTCCTTTCATCTTTTCACTCACTAACCCATGTGGGATTAAACCTATTTCATCCAACATGGCAGACTACATAAAGTGGGAGTGGCCGAGTTCAATTTAGGCTTAAAAAACAGAAAAAAAAAATGTTCAATTTTAGGCGGCAGACTACATAAACTGGGCTTGGCCGAGTTCAATTTAGGCTTTAAAAAAAAATGTTCAATTTTAGTCCCATAAACTAATTGAGCCAAATCCAGTCTCTAGGATCTAAGAATTGCATGAGTCAGCGACCATCTTCAAGTAACGAGCGTCGGAACATCCAATTAAAAAATTGTCTAAAACTCTAAAAAGTTTTCAAAATAATTTTATCCTAAGCAGTGTTTTGAAAGCCGGACCGGACCGGCCGGTTGAACTGGAAAACCAGTAACCCTGGGTTGGGTCAACCTCGACCCACAATTTTCTTTAAAAACTGACTTTTTTTCTGTGAACCGGTTGACCCGGCCGGTTGAACCATCGACCCTGCCGAACCAGCCGGTTTTTTAACTGGGTTATTTTATATTGTTCAGTAATAAAAATGATAGTGCAAGGACTTGAACTCAGATCATTTCAGCCTTTTGTCAACCTCTAACCAACTGAACAATAAATAGATTTGTGTATTTGTTTCTGTCTTTAAATATACAAGATATAATTATAATGATAGTGGGTAACAAAGAATAATAAAATGTTTTAGTAGGATTTGAACTCAGGTTAGTTACATAGACGTCTAACTTATTTGCCATCTCAACAACAAATTTTAATTTGCTTTAAATCAAAGCTTTATATTATATCCCGTGTAAATAAACTAAGGAAAACCCATGTACAATCTATATAAGTTAACCTAATCAACCCACTGGTTAACCTACTGGTTGAACCAATTTGACCCAACCCAATGCCTTGTCCGGGTCGATCTCCGGTCCAGTTTTTAAAACATTGGTCCTAAGTAACCGAGCCCATATACGTACAGGACATTAATTACAATAAACAGAATTAATTCAAACATGGACTGTTATGGACAAATTTATGACTATCTTATGTGAGCACCTAACCTAACTCCCTCCCCTTCTTTGAATCTCTATATAAACATATCTTCTTAGTTGGTCTCCTCACCAAATTAACAATTGTCATTGTTAAAAAACAAAAAAAGAATCATAAACATATATATCTTAATTACATAAAATATGGCGGGCAGGTTGGACATTGCAACAGCGATGGTGTTGGCATTGTTTTTTGTTTGCACGGCAGTTTTGATCACACAAGGGATGGCAAGCGAGGAACTTGACAACGGATATGCACCAGGACCGTCACCATTGCCAGTTTAGCGGGGCATTTAGTAAAAAATACAATACCCAAGAAAGATAAAAACGAAGATGTTGAGTGTTGCGGAGAAATTGTAAAAGCTACCAAGTCTTGTTGGGATGTAACACTTGAACTTCTTGAAGATCCTACAGATGCGGAAACCACACATTCTAACCTTCAAAAATGGGGGGAGAATGTTGGGAAGTCCCTCCATATGGGGGGACCCACCAACAAAACATGTTTGTCCCCCTTTTAATATTTTAAGGGGGACAAACCTTTTTTTGTTTCAAGAGAGAAAGATGTTTCCTCTCTTGCCTCCCTCATTCGACGAAGAGAGAGAGAGAGAGAGAGCGTGAGACTGTGAGAACAGAGAGGGAGAACAGACGAGAGAAAGAGAGATAACTGATTCGTGAAGAAGGAGAAGGAGTTGCCGATCAATTTTTCCGGCGAGCCTGTGACGACGTCATCCACAAGCTCTTGTAGTCATCATCTTCTTCACACCAGATTGGTATTTCTAGGGTTTGTTCAAACCCTAGATTGGTGAGAAAATCTCTACACTCTTGTTATTAGTATGAAATCTACCTTAGGGTAAAGATCTTGTGATATCCATCAATTTGGTGAAGATTATTGTTAACCAAGTGTTATTGTACATCTTGATGATTGAAACCCCTAATGTTTTAGGGAGAACATTGTAACCCCATTATTATCATAGTGGAAGATTTCTGGACTAGGTCCCGTGGTTTTTACTCTACAAATTGAAGAGGTTTTCCACGTAAAAATCCTGCTGTCTCATTATTTGCATGCCTGATTTAATTTCCAGCTCATATATTTTGTGACTAGTGGTTGTAGTATTTTCTCCATTGATATTGTGCACAGGGTAGTGGGATTTATTTCCCAATAGAGAATGTTTGGAACCAGTGCATCTCTATATCACCCACCAACAATAATTAAATTATTCGATCGTTCAACCCACCATCTGAAAATGATTTAATGTCTCTAGAGAATTAATGGTTTGTTTAGATAGGGGATTTTAAGTAGGGATTTTGTAGGGACTAGGAATTTGGTAGAGAACTAGTTAGATTTATAACATAATTTCTAACTAGTTTTCTACTAAATCTCTGGTCCTCACAAAATCCCTACTTAAAATCCCCCATCCAAACAGACTAAGTTAATTATTTTTTTTGCGAGTCTAATTTACATATAAATAAAATAAAATTAGAATGTTGTCTCTTCCACAATTAACGAGTCAATGAAGAAATAAATATTTCAAATTTTATGTAATTCAGCTGCTGATTTATTAGTTTCTTTTGCTTTTGATGGTAATGTAGTTGAGTATTGAAACTCAGGATATCCTCCTGTTTGTATTATTATGGAAGTTCTTGCTCTTGATCAGTCTTTTCTGATATATCAATAAATTTCTTCTCTTCCAAAAAAAAAAAAACCATCTTCTTTCTCTATTATTGTAACCCATGATCTTTAATGGTTTTTAGTTAAATAAAACATAGGAAAAACTATTTGGAAGGCTAAAATTTTAGAGAAAATGATTATCTTAAATTTTTTTTTAAAGGTCATATTTCTACAAATTGAATAATAATTTTTTCTTTGATTATGCCCTTAAAATATCAAATAATATACACTACTACCCACATAACATAACATAAGCTAATTTTTCAACTCAAATGGAGTTTGGGTTTAGGATCCTTGTTATAAAATTTGATCACCCACGAAATGATCAAAAGCTTGACAAATTACATAAACCTATTTCATCAAAGTTAAGCAGGGTGTAAAATGTTGAGAATAGTCCCACATTATAAATAAAAGTTTTGCAAATCCAATATATAAAGATCTCGAGTTATTCCACTCATTGCTAATTAGTTTTGAGTTGGATGCCTATAAACTTAATATGATATCAGAGCAGTCGTTCAAAATAATACTACACGTGAGAGGACATGTTACCACAAAGGGTAATGTTACAAGTACCCCGGATTTGCACACAAAATCATACCGGGGGTCTAATTTGAGTCTAATTTAGTCTAACACGAGTCTAATTTTGGTCTAATTTAAATAAAATAATTCAATGTATTAGCAAATGTGCAAATTCAAGGTGCTTGTAGCATTTTCCATGAGTAATTAAGTCATTTTTTTTCCTTAAAAGTATTTGTGCCAATAAACGTGGAGTCATAGGCCACGACACACATGCCTCCATATGGAGAGGACTTGTTTAGCCCTGCCAACGTTTTCATTATTTAGTTTGTTAGTTAATTATTCTGAACCAATCGGTTTGATTAAAATTGATTTCAGTTGCATTGGATACTAAACACCAAATAAACGAGAATCAATGTTTTTCTTTTTGATCGGTAAAAAGATAGATTTTATGAATAGAGAAGCAAAAAGGATATACATGTAACAATAGGATCTGAGAGGGATCCTCAAAGATGAGGTCTGCTTTAATAGAGGAACCTATGAAATACATATAATAGATTCCCAATGAAAGACCATATCCTCAAAATGAAAGCCCTAAGAATCTTAGTAAGAGAAGCTCAATAAAAAAGAAGATCTTTGACATCCAAAATTAAGGAGTGAGTCTGCTTTTCTTTATCGTTGAAGTATCCATTATTTCTCTCCAACCAAAGAATTCTGCAGATAGCAATGGGAAGCATACTCCAAAGAAGTGAGCCAGCCCGAGAGATGGATTGATTATCCCCGTATTTCTGTATAAACGAGAATCAATGTATAACCCTGATTTCTGTTTTGTGTTTTGTTTCGTTCTAAGTAGCCAGATCCATCACCAAACAAAATGCTAACGAAAAGCAGAAAAGCTGACAGAGGGAAGGAAGAATAATTGTCGATTTGTAAACATTAGAAGGTCAACTATCAACAACAAATAAAAGAATGCTCTTGGACTATGCATAAACTTCTAACATTAAGGCCCAGCTTGGTACACCGTGAATATTCGCAAATGCGAAAATTCACGGTTCTTATAAGTGATAAATAAAATTCTACAAATAAAAAAAATTAAATTGTTTATTTTGTAAGCTCATTGCAAATCCTACCAAATATTTATTATTAGATGTCCTCATCAATCATCTACAAACACATGATAAACCGTAAATATTTGCATTCACAGTGTACTAAACAGAGCCTAAATTCCAATAGGTTGAGAAAAGTAACCATAGGTTCAGAAAAATAAAAAAAGCTAGTCCTTGAGCTATCGTGAGATAGGGAAAGGTTCGGTTCCGATAAAATCTCTTCCCACTCTATTGGAAATCTACCACCAGCCACACCTTGTAAAAGGTAACAATTTAATCTTATATTTGGTAAGGGGCGCGCCAAGCCCGTGCAATAGTGCAACGCATGGGCGGCCCTTGAGGACCCCAATGGCAAGCCATTGTGGTGGGACCTCCCCTAAGAAAAAAAATTAATTTAATATCATGTGGGACGATGTCCCACGTATCAGATATTAAACTGATAAGAACAGATACTACACTTGATCTTAGCCAAAAGGCCGAGAAAGGTATGCTTTTAAACGTTTCTGGCTTCACCTTTTATAGCTTACTACTCCTTTCATCTTTCTACATACTAACCCATGTGGGATTAAACCTATCTCATTTAACATGGCAGACCATCTTCGAAGTAAGGAGCATCCGAGCATCCATGTCTAAGGCCGCGTTTGGTATTACTTAATTTGGAGTTAAAAGTACTTTTGTTTTAATTTTGGGTAATCTCTAAAGAATTTTCGGGGTAATTGTATCCTAAGAGGGTGTTTGGCAACCACTTAAGAAGTTGCTTTTTGACTTATATAAGTCAAAAAGTAAAAAAGTTTGTATGGTAACACTTTCAGAAAGTGACTTCTAGAAGCAAAAAAGTTGCTTCTATTTGAAGCAAAAAATTTTTGCTTCTTGCTTCTCACAGAAGTAACTTCTCACACTCTTATATAATTTTTATTGTTGTTATTTTATCTCCTCATTCTCTCTCACCATTTCTTCTTCATAGCAATTAAAAATTTTCATCTTACTTTTACCGGTGATGATCATGACCATGATGATGGATGATGATTGTGGTGATGATGATGGGCGATGGTGATAGTGGTGTTGATGATAACAGGTGATGATGATGATGAAGGTAGTGGTGATAATGATGGTGATGATGGATGATGATGATGATGATGATGATGATGATGGTGGTGGTGGTGGTGGTGGTGGTGGTGGTGATGGTGATGGTGATGATGATGATGATGATGATGATGATGATGATGATGATG
>MVGT01001374.1:392479-435366 GCA_002174775.1 Macleaya cordata
AAAAATAATAGTTCAACCTCTTTCATTTTTAGTTCAACCTCTCTCATTTTGACTTCTGATCATGTTACATTGCCATATTGACTTATTGACTTTTCAACTTATAAGTTAGTAGTTTACCATATAAGCTTCTCATAATTTTTAACTTCTCAGAAGTACTTCTACTTTTTTTAGAAGCAGAAGCACTTCTGCTTCTGGTTGCCAAACGCCGTAACCGAGTACATCTTTACTATTATAAGGGGCTTCATCGGCTCCCCATGCGGCTTTAATTAAGCCGTAACAAAGTCCTCACATATTTTTAATTTTCCAAATTGCCCCCTCCCATATACAAAATCTCCTATTTTGTCCTCACAGGTTTTAGTCATATACATGCTCATTTTATTCATGTTTTATTTATACACTCTGAGTAAGGTCCACATGAAAAAGATTCAAGGGCTGATTTTTTATGACGATGATCTCCATCTTATGTAGGTCCCACATGACAGTGCTAAAAAAGTATAATTACAGTGTTAATAGAGAAAAATTAAGAGACTTGTGTAGGGGTAGATTTACCAAGAAATACAGTACCCAAGAAAGATAAAAACGAAGATGTTGAGTGTTGCGGAGAAATTATAAAAGCTACCAAGTCTTGCTGGGATGTAACTCTTGAACTTCTTGAAGATCCTACAGATGCGGAAACCGCACATTCTAATCTTCAAAAATGGGGAGAAAATGTCTGGAACCAGTGCATCTCTATATCACCAGCCAACAATAATTAAGCTACTTGATCCTTCAACCCATCATCTCAACGTCTGAAAATGATCTGATGTCTCTAGAGAATAAAGGTTATTATTTTTGGCGAGCCTACTTTAGGTACAAATAAAATGAAATTAGAATGTTGCCACTTCCACAATTAACGAGTCAATGAAGAAATAGACGTCGACATTTCAAATTTTATGTAATTGAATGTTGGAACTCAAGATATCCTTCCGTTTGTATTACGGAAGTTCTTGCTCTTGAGCAATCTTCTCTGACATATCAATAAATTTTCCTCTCCAAAAAAGAAAAAAAAAAAACCCATCTTCTTTCTCTATTATTTAACCCCATGATCTTTAATGGTTTTTAGTTAAATAAAACATAGGAAAAACTATTTGGAAGGCTAAAATTTTTAATATATAGTCTAAAATTTTGTGTAGAGTTGCACCCTAACGCATAGATATTATTTTTTGAGATCTAGAGTATCCGGGTCTCTTAGAGCACCGGACTAGTCCCTAGGGTGTGAGCAGACCTCCCTATCCACACACAACCGGTTAAAATCTTATTGTGGGAGTGGCCATCAGGAAGATCGATTACTCGACCTCCATTTTGTGAGGTGAGTGTCATGACCACTTAACCATCGGTTTTTAGTAATAAAACAGAGAAAGATATATACAAAATTATTTATAGGGCTAAAATTTTAGACAAAATGATTATCTTACAGTCTGTTTGGGTGGGGGATTCATGTTATTAATGAATCCTTGGAAATATGAATGTTAGAAAATATGAATCCCTTGGTTTATTTGGCAACCATAATAAAATCTCTGGAAACATGAAACCTTGGAAACTTGAATTCCTTGGTCTGTTTGGCTGCACATTTAAATCCAAAGAAAGAGCATTTTTTTAAAATAAAAAATAAAAGAAATTTTTTTCTTTCATCAGAGTTGCTGGAGTTGTTGATGAACCTTTGATGAAATCATTAGTAATGATGGAGAACAAACTATTAATATAATTGTTGAAGGTGTGGTTGAATACAGAACAAAAAGAGTTAGTAATAGATCAAAATTTGGTGGATTGAGAACTTCTTGTCTGATTATTAGAGTTGAAATAGCATAGACTATAGGTTGCTATATAAGTTCTTTGAAGTTAGGGCAAATAAGAAAAAAATCCCTAATCAGTTCGAAGTCGTTAATGATGATTTGGCTAAAAAAATCCAGACCAAAAACCCTGGATGGAACTACGCTTGAACAAATGGTTCGTAAAAATCTCAAAGAAGAACAGTGATCATCTTTTGATTGAGCTTTCAATCAGTTTCCATTTTGGTTGAGATTTACAGTCTCCATTTTGATGCCCTAAAAATCCTAGATAGAGTGAGAGAGAAAGAGAACGAACTTTTGAAGTCAAGTGTGAAGATAACCAATCGCCATTAATGGAGGTACTCGAGCTTGAGAGAGAACGAGAGAGAAGAACAACAGTTTTATCGGGGGTTTTTTTTTTTGGGTCGATTTTATCTTAGGGATTTGGGTGTATATAAAGTAAATCCCTTGGAAAGATTTCCAGCAAATTCTAGGGTGGAAGGTGGGACTTAAAATAAAAGATTTGCTGGAAAACATGTTTCTCTGGGAAACAAATTTCTAGGGATTCCTGGCAGCCAAACAAACCAGGGAAACCAGAATTCCTGGTCCCCACTGAATCCCTATCCAAAATTCCTCATCCAAACATACCATGTTTTAAAGAAAGAGGTCCTAATTCAACGAATTGAATAATGTTTTTCTTTAATTATGCCCTTAAAATATCAAATAATATACACTACTACACATTAACTTTACAGAAACTAATTTTTCAACTCAAATGGATTGGGTTTAGGATCCTTATTATAAAATTTGACCACCCACGAAATGATCAAAAGCTTGATAGATCACATAAACCTATTTCATCCAACTTGAGTGGGCTTGGCCGAGTTCAAATTGTAAAGTGGCTTGCATCATTAGTACATTTCACAAGTATTTTTATTTTATAAGAAAATCAGATATACGGGTATTAAACAGTGTTGGGCAAAGCCCTTACGCCATGCTTAAATGGCGGGAATGAGAATCCTGGAGAGGGTAATTACAAACCCACTTCCCCTCATGAGTTTGTTATTCTCCCATCTTTAGCCATTTATGATAATTTTCGGGGAAACACATTCCTAAAGAACAGTATAGAAAAACCCTCCAAACATCGCATTAGTATAAAACGCGAGTCAGAGGAAAGTAAATAAAAAAAAAGACCGTGGGTCATGCCATGAGACTAAAAACGATGTTTCTTGTCCCCGAGGGAAGGGCATCAGCAATTGAGTTGGCTGCTCTCAGAACAAAACTAAAACAGAAAGCAAAATAGGACGGTAACATATGACCGATATCTCTCAGATGTTCCCTGGTATGCCAGCCGAAAGACGTAATACCCGTAGTAGTGTTGGTAGACAAGAAGTTGATGGACTCTGCATCACCCACAAAATGCACGTATGGAGGAGAAGGTGCAGCGACATTGCCCACCTAACTGCCATAAGGGCAGCTAGACCTTGAGCTTCTTCAGCAGATCTAGTAATTGTCAAAATCAACTTCAGCCCCCTCTAAATAACCCATATGGTCACGAAGGAATACCGGCATTTTGTTTATAAGATGCATCAAAAATGATTTTAAATCGATCAAGCATAGGAGGCAACAAAGAGTTAGTAATGTAGGAGAAAATAGCTTTACTGCTTTGTATAGGGCAAGGGTGTTTATTTTCGAAAATCTTCAGACACTTGACCTTCCAAATCATGAAGAGACTTAACAGTAAAGAGTCCATTTTTGGTTAGTGTCCATCTGAATTGATCAGGTCTGTGAAAAAAAGAGATGAATGCTAAGTGTTTAATGCTTAATTAGTTTCTTCATTGAATCGGTGGCCTCGCTCACAGTCCCAAGAGGGACCATCAGTAGGGATTAAGATGCTGACTACAGCCTAGATCATTTGTTCTCATGCTTAGCTGGGAGTTTAGAAACTCCGGCGCGCCGCCCATCCAGGGATACATATGTCATCCCCAATTCTAGATACTTCCCATCCTTCATGTTATAGAAGCCACAATACAACAACGAAGTACAAAAGTCTGAATCTAAATTTGGTTTAGTTTTTTAAAACCTCTCTTCTCTCACTCTTTGCTACACCTTGTAAAGGCAACACTTTACATCAACCCAAAGCTTACTCTTAGATTTGGTATGGGTTGCACCAGGCCCGTGCAGTAGTGCAACGCATGGGCGACGCTTGAGGACCCCAATGGCAAGCCATTGTGGTGGGACCTCCCCCAAGAAAAAAATTAATTTAATATCATGTGGGACAATGTCCCACGTATCAGATATTAAACTGATAAGAACAGATACTACACTTGATCTTAGCCAAAAGGCCGAGAAAGGTATGCTTCTAAACGTTTCTGGCTTCACCTCTTATAGCTCACTTCTCCTCTCACCTTTTCAATTACTGACCGATGTGGGACTAAACCTAATTCAGCTAACATGGACCACCAGACTACATAAGATGGGCTTGGCCAAATTCAATTTAGGTTTAAAACCAAGAAAGAAAGAAAGGTTCAATTTTAAGCCCATAAACTGATTGAGTTTGAGTAAAGTCGAGAGGTTGGATTTGCCTAGAGGCCACGACCATCTTGGAAGTATATTGTATCCTAAGTAAGTGGAATGGGAGCGGAGAACTTTGAGATTGGAACGCGCATAGCGGGAGCAGGAACGAGGTTCTAGAGCGAGAGCGCCACACCTCTTTAAAACGTTCTAATTACTAAGATTATATCCACACCTCTTTAAAACGTTCTAATTACTAAGATTATATCCATGGAAGCAATTGTTTACATAATTTAGGGTTCTTCACATGAATGTGTTCCTTAAACTGAGTTTACTCTCAAAAAGTGCGCACTAGCTAGAGTAGTATTACCATAACTTTCTTCTAATATTGATTTTTTTTTTTTTTTTGAAAAGTAAATATTGGTATTTTTGTAATTTTCAAAATAGAAAACTCTAATTACACAACCATTTACTCTTATACTCTGTTTATACTAGCATGTGGGGCTCAAGTAGAGATGATCTACATGATGAGGAGATCATCCTTACACTTGGATCATCCTCACGCCCCTAAAAGCAGGTGTAAGCAGGGTGTAAGAAATCATTGGAACATGTAAGAAAGCGAGTGATATGACTGCAAAAGGTGGAAAACATGGTCATTATTTCTTTTAAATAAAAAAATAGGTGAAATTAGTTAGTTATTACAGGTATGAGAGGCTTAATGAATTACATTCTCATGTTACCATCGAAAAAATCAGGAGGTCACTGAATGAAATTTAAATGTGCAAAACAGATGCGAAAACCCATGTATGTATTCTTCAGTCAACTGAATGCTATTTACAAAAGAATTGTACAAGTTTCTAATCAAGAAAAGCTTACAGTTGAAACACAAAATTGGACTTGGTGTGGGGTATTCAATGAATGAACAAAATACTACAACATCTATACAAACAGATCTGTTAGCTCTTCCTCCGCATGTATATGAAGACCAAATTTAGTTAACAAAGTCACCTGCAGAAGGCAATTTTGTCATGTCACCGCCTTCAGCAAGCACATTTGTCACGTCTTGATGAGAAGGCACACTTGGCTCGCCACCTGAAGAAGGCACACTTGTCTCGTCATCATCAGAAGTCCAATATATCCCATCATCCTCAGCAGAAGGCCAACTTGTCATGTCCTGATAAGGCACACCTTCCATGTTAGCTGCAGACTTCTGGATACTCGCCACGTACTCAGTTAATGCTAATAATGCTGGTAATGGTTTCCTCAACTCTGTAATCAGGACCTCAAAAATGGTTAAGATATATTTAACTTGAATGTTGGTTGGTGAATTGAAGACATAGTATGGTTGTGAGGAAAGTACGGAGATTTACCTATTCTATATTCCTTTCCCGGCTGAGACTGTACTTGTTTGTAGATTACATACCCAAGCTGAAGAAGGAAAAAAGTTAAATCATAAGCATGACTGAGTGGATAAACATTTTGTAATTTGAAGTCAGAAGTTAGATGAGCAGACCCTTTGGTACGCCTGTGTAACATGAGTACTCGATGGGCGCGTCCAAGCTGACATGGAGTATGCCTTCTCACTGTCAAAAGAAACTTTTCTCAGCTACCAAAGTAGAGCAAATTAAAATCAAAACTAACAACCCATACCCAAATACGTAACAAACAGGGAATCGTTGCTATATCACTTTCATGTAGGAACAATATTTTCAACAAAAGGAAAAGCAATCTAATATAATGGATTTGGTCCTCTATTCATATCTGAGATGTTCAAACTTCCGTAAGCGAGTGCGGCTGTGTGAGGCGGAAACCTGGTTGATTCATTGATCCATTTTAACCAAAGGGGAAAGAGAATGTTCATCAAACCCTCCAGGAAGTGGTGAATATTTAGGAACTGACGTAGTAACGTATATAATTTTGTGGTCTCTGTATTAAACTATTTTATCATATCTTTAGGAACATATTTTCTCCTTTGTCCTTCTATTTGATCATATGGAACATATTACATTATGGAACATATTACATTATTTAGTATTTGCTTCCCAATGCGAAGTAAAAGGGTCGAAACCTCTACAACAGGTTGGTTTTAAAAGGAAGTTTAGGTTTTGGTCTCTAAAAAGCTGTCTCGCCTAGCCTTACCAGCGAATCTTGTGCGGCACTTTGTCAGTTCATGTTATAATAGAAAAAACAAAAAAAAGAGAATTGGTTGATGCCACTGCCTGGGATCCACCTTTTTCCTTCTAATAGGTAAAAGCAAGAAGCGTCACTGCATATAATACGCAGATAAAGCAGGCGAAATACAGTTTTGATACAATATCAAAGTTTATGTTGAAGCACTCAATGGGGTTATTCTTAAAAATGTCAGACTTACATCTTGTCATTGACGTCCTCGAATCTGCACATGAGTTTCTTGATTACATCGGTCCTACGGTATTCAGCACCAAGTATTACTGAATTTATGTGGCCATTCTTTTGTATATCTTTTCCTCGAACATGTCCAATAACTGCGAAATTACAAACTTCTGAGGCGCAAACCACGAAAAGAATTCTTGAAAGGAAATGTAACACATGGAAGTATAGAATGATGATATGTAACATGCAATCAAAATACAAATTTTTGTTTTTAATCAATTGAAAGGGTAACTACCAAAGTAAAGAGATCCAACAAAAGAGAAGGTTGACGATAAACCCAAATACTCACAGAACAAAGTAGCTGCCATTGTTAGCAAAAATGCCATATTACTTTTCTTTCCAAATTGAATTGTGGAAAACTAGACAACTCAAATAGGACTATCCCTACGATTTCTTTCAGTAAGGTCTCACTGGGCACACTACTGTGTTTGTTGTTCACCCATGATTTAATTTGTGCTTACATAGTCCAACATCATGATTTCTTTCAGTGAGGTCCTGGATAATTGTTACTTTAGTAAATGACGCGGTGACTACATACTATCTATCATATTCATCTTACAAGTTCCTGTAGCTAATTTCCCTAATTCAGAACATGCAATTGTTAATTTTGAATTAACGATGTCCCTGTTGATTTTTATTCACTAACTTTTAGTGCAAGATTGTTAACACATGTAAATATATTACTATTAATCTCGGATTATCCGCAAAAATTCTCCTGACAAGTGAAGAGATCGACATGAATGCATAAACATCAAGGAGATTTATCAACTTCCACTTTCATCAAAATCTTACACAAACAGATATGAATAAACAGCTCATGTCTCACCTGATGAATAGCCCATGGAAGCTAAGCCATGCTAAATCATCACTAAACAATCTTTTTAGGTAGCTACTTAAATTTTACAAAAAAGAATTCAGAAACCCAATTTCCCACTCAATCACATAGATATCTAAATTCCTAATGAACATAAATTAAATACCAAATTTCTTTCCACACCAAATGTAAAACCTACCACTTCTATCAACCCTACCAGTATTCAATTAAAATAGTAATCCTCTCAGTTCCATTGATCATCATCAAACAACGAAACATTGAAATTCAAGAACTGGGTTTCTTTGTTTTCTGTTCAAAATTTCTTTTTCTTGGTTGTTAGATTCAAAACCAATATAGTGGAAAACCCATACAGAACCAAAATAAATTTGAAGAAGGGGTTCAAGAAAAAACCAAGAAGAAAGAGGACGAAAGTGAAAATTATACTTATTCATCATCAAACTACGAAACATTGAAATTCAAGAACTGGGTTTCTTTGTTTTCTGTTCAAAATTTCTGTTTTTTTTTTTTTTTTTCTTTTCTTGGTTTTTAGTTTCAAAACCCATACAGAACCCAAAATAAATTTGAAGAAAGGGGTTCAAGAGAAAACAAGAAGAAAGAGGAAGAAAGTGAAAATTCTTACTGTAACCCATTATTCGATTGCCAGGGGCTGCAGCGACATGGAAGCAGTTGGTCCATACCGCAAGGTGCGCCATGTACCTCCACAGGTTCTTCTGCACCAGAAGAAGTAAATGTAGAAGAACAACCCCATCAGAAAAATTCCATCTCCGATTCAATTATCCAATTGAAGTGGGAAAAAAAGAAAAAATCGAATTGCTTACAGTATCGTTTTGGAAATCAATCAGTAGTGAACTGATGCGAAGAATATCATTGCAGCAAAACCTTCGAATTGTCGTCATACTCAACAAAATCCTTCTCCCTCTCTTTCTCTCTCTAAAAAAAAGTAATCATCCAATGTAAACAGAACTATGCGATTTGTAGAAAGGTTAAGTAATTGGCCCTACGATTTATATCCGAGCAAGATCGTCATACTTATTTTCTTAAAAGAGTGATTCTTATTTGACTCTCAATCTAACGGCCGTAACTCGTCCAAAGTCTTTAATTTTGCTGTTGTTAATGTAGGATATTTGAATGCTGGGTGTATGTTTAACAAAGATCTGGGTTATCAAACCCCACCTTAAAAACTCAGTGGGCCCTAAATGTAAATGATCCAAAGGTTAATTTTAATTTCATGGAAACTTTACTTTTTGTGGAGCCTACATGTAAATAATGCTAAGGCTAATTTTAGGTGACGATGTTTTTTTTGCTATTTTAATCATCATCCAGAAAATTGTGATTCTATTTCAATATTTGATTTGTCCTTAATAAGCTTGGAATTTCTCCAAATATGAGGGAATAGAGGTGAATTTGTGATTCCCCTCCTCCAATCCAAAAATATTCAAGTCATCATAAAATAACCTAGAAAACTAACACATTTTAGATGTTTCTTAACAATTGATTTTTTCGATGAGCTTTTATTGGACTTAGAAGTTTTAGAACAGGTTGAATCGGAAAACTAATGATGTGTAACAGTCAAAAGAACTTGACCGGGAGCAACCTTTAGATCACTTTAATATGAGTCCCACATAAAGTCAGGCCTTGATTAGGCCTCAAAATACACTCTCAAATGATACAACTGCTAAAATAAAAGAATAAGGCTAAGCTTACACGAGGGCGTTTGGCAACCACTTAAGAAGTTGCTTTTTGACTTATATAAGTCAAAAAGCAAAAAAGTTTGTATAGTAACATTTTTTCAAAGTGACTTCTAGAAGCAAAAAAATTACTTCTTTTTAGAGCAATTTTTTTTTGCTTTTCTACTTCTTCGAAGTTTCTTCTCCTCGAGTACCATGTAACAACTAATAACTCATCATTTTTTTAGACTTTTAAGTCAGTAGTTTACCATACAAACTTCTTCTTATTTTTTACTTTTCAAAAGTACTTTTACCTTCTGCTTCTGGTTGCCAAACGCCTTTCCCCTAGCAGATTTTGGTTTGTGGAGCTTGTACGGAGACAATCCAAAGATTGATATTTGGTGATAATGTATATATTCACGATGTAAATCATTCTAAAAAAATCAGCCTATTCTAAAGCTTCAATCACTATTTGATATAAGAATACTCTCTTTAACTATTGATATTTCACTCAAACTTCTTACGAGGTTAGAAGTTTTAGAATGTGTTTTCTTTCTTTTTCTTTTTCTTTTTTTTTTTTTTGTTTTATTTTTGTGAGAATGGTCTTATATGGCCCAAGATGAGTGCTCTCTAATTCCTACTTCCCAGAGCCTCCGATAGCACAATCAAGACATCGACGGGTTATCTACTCCTGCGGGGATGGAACGACAAAAGTTTTGAGAATTCAAGTAATGATAACGACGAGACGAGCCGTTTATCATTACGATAGGTGAGTATAACATTCTCACCTAATGAGGTGGTAACACTCCTGCTTTAAACCAAAATCAACGATGGAACTGATGATCTGGACTCATAATATAACCACATAAAAATGTTACTCACCTAATAAGGTGGTAACACTCCCGTTCTGAACCACGCTCTGACGCTCCCACTTTAAAGGCATGCTAAAACTAGAGGTATTTTTTAATCGACAGTTCCAATGCTCCCGCTCCTGTCGTTTCGACTCCCACCCCACGCTGTGATTACTTAGGTGGTAACAATATGCATTGAAAATTTTATGTTTACCATGAGTCCATTTCAACTGTCACCTCATTTGGACTTTGGAGTGAATTTTGGGACCAAATTTTGGTACCCTGGCATTATTATTTTTATTTCATTTTTTAGAAAAAAACTTGGGTGCGTCTATTGGTACGCTGGGTGGGACAATTGACGTCAGTTTTCGATCTTCGTCCTCCACTTCTCTTTCCCTTATTATTTGCTTGGCCCTGAGAGACAGAGAGAAGTACTGTAGAAGAAGAAGAAGAGACAGAGAATTCTGAAGTTTGATGGATCTCCTGAGAGAAGAATTGAAGAAGAAGAGACAAGCCCTAGCAGAAGAAGTAGGAGGTAAGAAATTTTTCAAGCGCTCTGAAATCGAACAAAGAAAAATCCAAAAGCTTCGTGAAGATGAAAAACGAGAATTAGAAGCCAAATCCAAAACCATCCGCGATAAACAAAACTCCTCCTCCTCCTCCTCCACCAACAACAACAACACAACCACCTCTTCCACCTCCAACACCCAAAACCCTAATTCCAAATCCGACCACCTCTCTTCCTCTTCCAAAACCCAAGAAACCCTAACTGAAGAACAAAAAATCGACGATCTCGTCCTCCCTAAACAAGAAGTAATCCGCCGCCTCCGATTTCTCAAACAACCCATCACTCTCTTCGGTGAAGATGATGAAGCTCGTCTTGAACGTCTCAAATATACACTCAAAGCTGGAGTTTTTGAGGTTGATAGCGATATGACGGAAGGGCAAACGAATGATTTCTTGAGGGATATTTCGGAGTTGAGAAAACGGCAGAAAACTGGGATTTTGGGTGATAGGAAGAGAAAGAGTAGTGAAGATGGGATTGAAGATGGGGAAGGAGGAGGAGGTGGATCTAGGGAAGATGAATATAGTGGTGATGGGGGATCTTCTGGTGTTGATGCTGATAAGGATTTGAAGAGATTGAAATCGAATTTTGAAGATTTGTGTGATGAAGATAGGATTCTTGTTTTCTTTAAAAGGCTTTTGATTGAGTGGAAACAGGAACTTGATGATATGCCGGAGGCAGAGAAGAGGACTGCTAAAGGGAAGTCTATGGTTGCAACTTTTAAGCAGTGTGCTCGGTATTTGAATCCTCTCTTCAAGTTCTGCAGGAAAAAGGTATGTCTTTTAATCCCTGAGATTGAATTTCGATTACATTAGGGTTTTATCTGTGCCCAGATATTCAACTTCAATTGATATAAAAAAAAACTTATGCTTTGGTTGGTTCTACTGTATGAGTAGTTATTTTTTAGATTGCCTGGTTCTAGTGTAATTTAGTTATAAAGTAACATGATTTAACTATAGTATGAATTCATACAGCTTTTATAATTTATGACATAGATGACTGTAACTGATATGTTTAATTCAGTTAGAAATCCTAATGGGAGATCTACAAGCTAAATTGTAGTAGAACAAATCTACCGTGATTGACCGAACCAAGCCTTGAGAAACTCTGGGAACTTTCTCTTGGATGAAACGTAGACTCTTAGATGGGATAGCTTTTATGAGACTCGTGGAGATGGAAACTAATTTGAGTTGCTAATACTCAGTGTTGGGTTATCTCTTTGGAGCAGATATGGGAGGGGGAATAGTGTTTTTCTATAGCTGTGCTTGGTTTAGGGCAACAAGGGTGTCCAATATAAAGAACCGTATGTTTATAAGCTGAATTTTACCTCACAAGTTACAACTTCTTTGACAGATTAAGTTGGATTATCTCTCCACATTCGGGTACTGGTATAGGTATGCATACTACTGTTGAAATAATTATAGGAGAATTGTGAATGAAGCACAAAATGCTCCATTATTATCTGATTGTCTTATAACCTGAAGCACTGGGAAAAATGAATCCTTTGTTGGAAAGGTTGGGTTGACTTGGGCGTTGAATATGTGAAATCTGAGTATCTTTTAGTTAGACTAGACTCAAAGAGAGATGAAAGCATATCTGTTTCTCCTATTTCTTACATAAGGATATATGCAATGCTTGCAAATCTAGTTTATGTTTGGTATTGGGTATGAATGGTGGTCAACAAATTCTTGAAAAAAGTAAAAAAACAATAAGCTGAAAGGATTGATTATTTTTTTTCTCTGGAAAGAGTTCTCTAATTTATTGGTGAGGATTCTGTTCCCCCTACTACTTGGATTCTGATAAGGAAGAAGTGGAAAAGGATGTGCAAAACCCTACCCCTGGAAACCTAGTGTTTTCTCAGAAATGGAGTGGCAGTGGAGAAGGTAATGTAATATTCCCTTGTTGCCTTGTAGTTGCTTTAGTTGCACAAAACAGGACAAACATTCAGATAGAAGCTTTCTTGGTAAAGAGGTCTATAAGTCTAGCAGTGAGGATTCCATCCTATGACTTGGATTATGATAAGGGTAAAGTGGGCCAAAGATTTGCAACATCCTGGAAAGCAAAGTTATTTTTCCTTTTCTCAAGATTGCAGGGGGAGTGGAGAAGGAAAAGTAGACTTCCCTTGTTGCCTTGGTGGTTGACTTTAGTTGCATGAAGCGGGACCGGCATCTAGGTAGAAGGCTAGAAGCTTTTGATTAAGGTGCTGACATTTTTAAGCAGGGTGAGAGAGGTGGGGAAACAGAATAAAAAGAAGGTTATTAGGAGGTTATTCTCATCTAGGCGCTGCTAGCATGGGTGAGCTGTAATGTCTTTAAACACTTTCATAGCCTGACAAGGAAAGGAAGTGACATGTGGGGTGATTCATAATTTGCGAGGAGATGTAGTGAGTAGTGACCACTTTTGAGCTCTGGTAGCATGGGTGAGTCATAATCTATTTGTGCAAGCAAGCTGATGTTCATATCAAGATATGTGTTTGATGTTAAAATAACCGGGGCATAGCAACTTGATCCTTGGAGGAAGGATAGTTACACTATGACAAACTTACCATCTAGAGAAAAAGCTTTTATAAAGATGTATTCATTTGAATGCTAAACAAGAAATTCCATGACTGAAATGTTTGACTAGGGCAACTTGAAGCTTATCCTTACCATAATGTGATTTTTCATGAAGGCATGAAGCTTGAAAGATTTTATTTCTTTGTATATGCATGTCAATATGTTTCTACTTCTGGTTTAGTGTTGGGCCACGTGAGAGTGATCCTAAGTAAATAAACAAATTCACTTGCCGCAAGCGTGGTATGTAATAAACTGTGATGTTTTGTATCCAAGGCTGTGTTTAGTATCCGGTGAATTTTTGCAAAAATTCACAGCCAAACTTCAATTGAATTTGCTGTAGTTGTAAAAGTGAAATCATTACACCAATTTCTAATGAGCCCCCACATGAATTTGGTGAAATAGGGTGTAAATTAGTGTAGCTAATTTTATGACTACAAATATTCACACCCTATTTCACCAAATTCATGTGGGCACCCACTACAATTTGGTGTAAGTGTAATGATTGCACTTATATAACTACAACCAAAGCACATGCAATAGAAATTTGGGCCGAGGATATCAAGCACAGCCTAAAGTAAGCACGATTGTTATGAGCTATCCTGTCTTGATAAGATGTACGGAAGAAGTACGGAAGAAGTACATGATTTATGATGGTTAAAACTAGGCTTCTTTGCAAAAGCGCTTCATAGTTTTTTCTTAGAACAATATTAAATGATAAAATTCCTTTTTGGAAATATTCAAATAGTTAGTGGAATGGATTGAATTGCGTTTTTTGTATAATTCTACTTTTGAATCATAGCTAATTGAAAGAAGGTTTATATTGGAGATACATGCAGTTTGCATGTTTTTTTCTGTTGCTTTAAATCATTTTTATTTTTTCTCTATTAAACCATGTACTAGTTGGTGCAGATATTTTCTTTAGACCAAAACTAAATAAATGCCAAGTCTTTTCTAAAATTCAGAGCACCTTTTGTCCCTTCTTTTTTTTCCCTGTCTTTAGCTTTTAAATATGCTATTTTTTTTTTTTTTTTTTTGTTAACACTAAACCACTATCCAGTATTTTCTAATTTGCTATCCTTTAAAGTTTAAACTATTTAAGGAGAATTTTTTTGTTTCAAACTATACTGGTATATCAATAGTAAGACTTTTTATATTCATATGGTTTCCATCTTTCTATATCGAATTGTAGGTTCTTCCGGATGATATTCGTCAAGCATTGTTGGTGGTGGTGGAATGCTGTATGAAGAGAGACTACTTAGCTGCAATGGACCAGTATATCAAGATGGCCATTGGAAATGCACCCTGGCCCATTGGTGTTACTATGGTTGGTATCCACGAGCGTTCAGCTCGAGAGAAGATTTACACTAACAGTGTTGCCCACATCATGAACGATGAGACAACTCGTAAGTACCTACAATCTGTGAAGAGGTTGATGACATTTTGCCAACGTCGGTACCCAACAATGCCATCGAAGGCAGTAGAGTTTAACAGCTTGGCAAACGGGAGCGACTTGCAGTCACTTTTGTCAGAGGAAAAGGTTGTTCTTGGGAATCAGGCCTCTGAGGATGTGCGGCGGCTGATGCCTGCACCTTGAGAGAATTAGTTACGTTGTACTTGTTTGTGATTCGTGTTCTGAATTGCTGTTAAAGTAATTGAATGTTGATTATGCGGTTCCCCCACCAACTTGTACTCAAACCTTATAAAGTCTCGGTATTCATTCAGTTTTGACCTAAACTTCCTTTTGAACTGTGGGCATAACATAACATTTTATCACCAGGAACTATTGGAAATGGGAACTATTGAACATCGATCATCTGATGATTAAGATCTAATATTCTCAATATGCTCCCCCCTGATTTTTCTTTTTGCCCTTGCATTTGTTCCCCTAGCTTCCAACAAATGACTTTTAATAACTTTTATCATTCAAGAGGTAAAATATTTCTGTTGTTCCAAAAGTAACCTTTGGCATAGGGTATATGACTGGTTTGCCAGTGCAGAACTTCTCCATAGATAATCAAGCAGCACTTTTTATTTTGAAATACAAGAACAATATGGAACTGATATTTCAGCCTCGTTGTTGGTTCTATAGAGTCAAAAATACAAAATAACTTGTGGGCTATGTAGAGTTGACATCAAAATCACGAAGTAGCTTGTTGGGTTTAGTTTATTGAACAGACATATCATTTTATGAATTGTATTGCAACTGACAAATAATTTTGCCAATCTAGTAAAATTCTGGGATGAAATATTAAGCCCCCAAGCAAATATTTTGTTTTCTCATCTGATCCGTATTGTCACTTTCCATAGTCCACACTACTTCTGTATCACCACCCTTGGACCATCAGCATATATCAGTTAGAAATCTGAGGAACAGTAGTACATCTAGGTTCTCAATGTTGTTTGGATAACAAAGATAAGTGACCCTTTTACCCTTTATGAACTTGAGCAATAAAAAAGAGTAGCTGGGGACTTAAGAAAAAATATTAATGTGAACCAAATAATAGATAGATAGAAAAGCAAAAGAAAAAATCAAAGTTTTGGGTAAGATTACGTACGTATCAAAAACACAACCCCCCATTGGTTCAACCCATATCACCTTATCCACCATTTAAGCCCTAATTTATCCACCACTCATCTAAAATCTTAAAAACTCTCTTCATACACCTTTTCTCTATGATCTCACACAATCACTGCACCTCTAGCAACTAACTCTCTCACTCCTTAATTTTCCATGGCAATGGCAACCCAAGCAGCCCTCTTCACCCCAGCCCTTTCCACCTCAAAATCAAGCAGCCTGGCATGGAAACAATCCTCAACTGTGTCCTTCACTACTCCTAAGACATTCAAATTCACTGCACCACAACGTTCCATTAAGGCCTCGGCCACCGAAGGGAAGACCGAAGAAGCTCCACCAAAGGAAGCTCCAGTGGGCTTCACCCCGCCTGAATTGGACCCAAACACACCGTCTCCAATCTTCGGTGGAAGTACCGGAGGATTGCTACGTAAAGCGCAAGTGGAAGAGTTCTATGTGATCACTTGGGACTCTCCTAAAGAACAAGTATTTGAAATGCCTACAGGAGGTGCAGCTATAATGAGACAAGGTCCTAACTTGCTTAAATTGGCTAGGAAGGAACAGTGTTTGGCACTTGGTACTAGATTGAGGTCTAAGTACAAGATTAAGTACCAGTTTTACAGGGTTTTCCCTAATGGTGAAGTTCAATATCTTCATCCTAAAGATGGAGTTTACCCAGAGAAGGTGAACCCAGGTCGTCAAGGAGTCGGTCAGAACTTCAGGTCGATCGGGAAGAATGTTAGCCCTATTGAGGTTAAGTTCACTGGCAAGCAAGTTTATGACTTGTAAGGTATTTTATGTATTTCTGTGATTATGTATTGCAACTGGTTGTTTGTTGAACTTTGTATTATTTTTCATTTGAAAGCTACCATTTAACATGGATTACTGTATAATTTCAATTAAATTTCCCCATGCACTGGATGCTCTTTAATGTTTAGTTAATTAATATCTGGCTAAACATATATATAGAGAGAGAGTACTGTTACATCTGCTAGGGTATCAGTGGGGCTAGGATGTTCCAGTTCAGGCATATCCAGATTCCAAACAGATCTGATTACTAATTGGCTCTTAATTAGAACCAAACCCTAAACTAATCAGATCATAATCTATAGGGTATTATAGTACAGTTGGGTAGTGACCCCAACTCTTTAATCAGGTCAAAAGAAATCAGAGCTGAATCAAGAATTAGTTCAGATATTATGGATGATCATATAGACATATAGGTTTTTCATTTTATTTTTCAGACTTCAGATGATCTGAAATCTGGAAATCTTCAAACTAAAAAACAAACAAACCCATAAAAAAAAAGGAAATCCCAGAAAGAGTCTTAATTCATATGAATGTTAAATGATCTTCTAAACCAAATGTATATGTACCTTAGGTTCAATAAATAAGTGAAGACCGTCGCTGTAACTTTGATCTTGCACCCATATTTGGGGAATCAATCAACCATCGTCCCATTACACCCATATTTCGGGAACCACTTGTCTGAGATCAGCGAGGCTCTGTACCACAAAATCAGCTTCTTTGCTTTTCACTTGCTTTCCTACCTTCACAGTTCACATGTTATGCAACATTAGAAAATTTTGCTTGATTCTAACTGTCACTTTTGATGGTTTTTCTCCATCATGAGTTCACGAATCGGCCCATGGATGGTTAACAAACTGCTAATCCATGATGAAAATGACGGAAATAAGGTGTCAATGAATCGGTTCCGGTTCCGCTATTATTGAGTTGGTTCCGATTATTATCAGTACTGGTTCCAATACTCAGATAAGTGGATTCCGAACGAGGACAATTAGTTCAATTTCCTGTTGGTCGGTTGGTTAGTTGGTGTTTTGGGTCTTATTGGTTCAGCTTATGTTCCATCCGATACCAAAAGTATAAAGAACCGGAACCGATTTTAATACTAACAGTTTCAGCACTAAAAGAATGTGAAATTAAAACCAGAAAAAACCATTCCGATTAGGTTCGGTTCCTGAGAAAGGGATACCAATTGACAACCCTAAATTCGTGTATGGCCTGCGATGGTTTGAACACAGAAGAAGAAAGTTAGAAATTACCAGTACGGTGCGAAATCCCACAGCTTTACCGGCGGCAATGTTTAGTTCATCATCGTCTAGAAATAGCTGTTAGAGAGAGAGAGAGAGAGAGAAGAGAGACAGAAGATTAGGTCAAAGCGTTTCAGACCGTTATTTGATTTTTGGTGAAAAATGACAGAATTGATAAGTCGAGCTTACTGTACGATGAGGATCAACTTCTATGAAATCGAGAGCGATTTTCATGGCTTCGATTGAGGGTTTCATAACAACGGAAAGCTCGCCAGAGAGACTAGATTTCGGAAGGGCTAGGAGATTGGAGTTGAGAATCTCGAAACAGATAATTTGATCAAAGCAGTCTTGTAATCCAAGCCTTTCCAGAATTTTAATCGCATGATTTCGGCGGGAATTAGTGAAAACCTGCAACACATAGAAAGAGAGGGATTCAGTTCGGATTCAAGGAAAATTGAATCCGAATTCGTATTTCTAAACGAGATTTCTGCAATTTACAAGTTTTCTCTGTTTGATGCTTTGCAGAACGTTTCGTAGTTGAAGATCTTGTTTGATGAATTCATAAGGTAATCTTCCGTGCACGAAACTGAAGAACAAGCAATGAATATGAACCTTCAATTCAACTTAAAATTTCTTCATAAAAACTCATTTGATTGGAGAAAAATTAAAAATTTTATTGGATCTTTTTAACTGAAAATGCTTACTTGTGATAATCATCGGCATCGATATCGTAACCTAATGCCTATGATGACAAAACAGAGACGAAGATTGAACAGAGATGAATTATTTTTGTTTTTCATTTTTCAATTAAAAATTTGAAGTTCAAGAAATTTTACTTGAAGACCAGCAAGAGTGGTTCCATAAGTTCTGAAAAGTTGGAGTCGAACAGTTGGAGCATTATCTTCTGCAAATCCACATTTTTCTACAAGAAAATCTTTAAAAAGATGAAAGAGGAACAAAAAGATCAGAGCTGAAAGTACTAAAATTTGTGAAGCTATTAAAGAGATGATTAACGAGATAAATTAGATATTTTAATTTGAGTTTTGATGTTCATGAATCCATGATCACCTTCGATGTTTTTCTCGAAGGCTTCACCGATTCCTTCCTCTGAAGAGTACAGAGTATCATTGAGATCTGCGGAGAGATTCGAATTGAACAATCAAGTTCCTATTTAGAAAGAGCTCAGAGAGTGTGTGTGTGTGTATGAGAGAGAGAGAGAGGTTTTACCAAAAAGGAGACAGTCGATAGGGTAACTGATCTGTCGATAGTGTCGAACAGAGTCGCTGGAGATATCCATTGCAGGGATGGGAGAACGGAGGACCACGAAGAAGAGAAAGGAAAACAAGGGAGAAGAACTCACAGAAAAAATTAATTATTAGAAATGAAGGATTAATCAAGGTATGTGAGATGATTAACAATTTAACATTTTAAAACCTTTAAATGACGCACAAATAGTGAGGCACGGTTCCCTTCGTCTAGAGCTGGCAAAATGACCCGCGACTAGCCAACTCTACCCTAACCTAACCCGCCAAACCTACCCTAACTCGACCTACTAGCTAAACGGATAGAATCAGAGTTTAGATTTTCTGACCTGATACCCCTTCAACCCTATTAGGATTAGGGTCGACCCTACCCGTTTAACTGTCTTATATAGAAATATGCTTAAATAGATAGGGTTAGGGTTCAAAAAATTGACCTGTTTCATAAACTAATCAGGATTAGGGTTTGATAATATTGACATGTTAACTCGCCTAGGGTCGACCCTAATTCGACCCGTTGCTAGGTCTACCTTCGTCATCCATGTCCCTCCAGTGTTATGCAGTCAAACTGTCAAAGGTTGGGGGAGAAAATATCTTTATAGTCTATTTGGATAGGAGAATTTAGGGAGAGATTTTGTATGGAACAGGATTTGTTAGAAAATTAGTTAGATTTATAACATAATTTCTAATTAGTTTTCCAATAAATTCTTGGTCCTCACAGAATCCCTCCCTAAAATCATCCCTCCAAACAAACTTTTGGATCGGCTTTTTAACACCCCACATAGTGCTTGCACCTCATATACATCATTATATGAGCTCACATGGTGATGATCCAAGAGATGATTTTTTGTGATTATGATCTACATGGTTTCATTGTGGGACTTTTTTCTTTTAATGGTGATTGGGTTGGTTCTAATGGAGCTTTGGAATCTGAAGCTAGGGCCTTCTTAAAAGGTATGGAGCTTGCTACTGCATCTAGATCTCAATCAATAATTATTGAAGGTGATTCTAAGCAAGTAGTCTCTTATATCCTTGATGATAGTTTGAAGTATACTTAGCGCATCCGAAGCATTATCCTCGACTGCAAACGACTTCTTCCGTCTTTTTCTTATATTGAAATCAAGTATGTGCCTCGCGCGGGCGAATGTGGTTGCTCATAACTTAGCACATTTTGCAATTCAACATAGATTGAATTCTGCTTGACAAGAAAAGCCTCCCTATTGTATTGTTAGTCATCTTAGGACTGACAAAGACTCTATTTTAAATCCTTAATAAAGTCGCTCTTCCCTTTCTTGTATCATTTCAATGTAGGCCCATAGTCCAATGTAAATATTATATATGTGTTAAAAGAGAAAAAGTCGTACGAGAGTAGAATTTTTCAAATGAAAAAAATCCAAATTGAAATTATTAGTATGGAGCGAAGTCCTATAGCTTTACTGGCTGTGATGTTCCATTTGTTATCGTCCAAAAATGGCTGGAGACAAAAAAAAGAATGAAACGACAGCGTTTTGAGGCCGCTAAATTTGTATTATTAAAAATAGTCCCACATAGGATATGAGAACCTTGCAAACCCACTATATAATGATCTTAGGCTACTCCTCTCGTTGCTAATTGATTTTGAGTTGGATGGCCACAAAATTAATATGTATCAATAAAAAATTGATGAATAGACAACATGAGAGAATGCGTACAAGCTTCCAAAAACGATATTCCAGCAACTTAACACGATCTATAGACGTTTCTGGTGGAACCATACTGATGATAATGGGAAGAAACTGGTGCTCCGTGCTTGGGACGAGTTTTACAAACCCAAAGAGGAGGGTGGCCTCGGTATTCGAAAACCTGAATTAGTTAATAAGGCTCTGACGGCAAAATTAACCTGGAGATTCCTCACAAACCCGGATGCTATCTGGGTTCAATTACTAAAAGCTAAATATCTCAACTCTAATCAGTTTTGGGAGGTCAAAAAAAATACTACATCCTCATGTGTTTGGGCAAGCTTATTAGAATCTCGTGATGTCTTGAAGCCTTCAACTTGCTGGAGTGTTGGCAATGGTACTGATATTCATATTTGGAAAGACCCTTGGGTCCCATTTCTCCCTGGATATAGAGTTCAAGGTTATGGCACTGCACGATCTCAGGTTCTCATGGTGTCGGACTTATTTCTTCCAAATTGCAACCAGTGGAATATTGAGTTAATACGTTCATTATTTCCTCCCACTGAGGCAGAGGCAATTCTTCAGATCCGTCTCTCTTTGGCAAATACAAAGGATAAACTCCTTTGGAATTGTTGCAAATCAGGTGAATTCTCATCTAAATCTGTCTATAAAGCACTTGCTACTGCTGGACCTTCAACCTCTTCAAGACAGGGAAGACTTAATTGGAAAAGATTCTGGAAAATCAAAGGTCTATCTCCAAGAGTCCAAATGTTTGTCTGGCGTCTTTTCACCGGTGCTATCGCTACTAATGAGGCTCTTGCTATGCGACTCCCTAACATTGACCCCTCTTGCTCCTTATGTCACTCTCACATGGAATCAACTGACCATCTCTTTTTATCATGTGAGGTTAGTAAGAGAATTTGGTTCGGCTCACCTATTGGTTTGCATTATCAATCATCAGCTACAACCCCTATTCTTTTGGATTTGTTTGTGCATTGGTTAGAGGCTAAAGAAGATGCAGATATTTTTAAATTGGCATGCAATATTATTTGACAGATTTGGAAAGCCCGGAACCAGGTGATCTTTGAAAAGAAAGTGGTGAATATTCAGGTTATTATCACATCAGCTCAAGCTATGTTTAATGAACACGGTTATTGTACTTTATCCAACAGTTACTCGATCTCGCCTAAGGCAAATTCACATCAACGTTGGATACCCCCACCTGTTGGATCGATCAAAATAAATTTTGATGGGGCTACTAAGGATAATACCATTGCCGCTGGTATTGTGATACGCAATAGTGAAGGAAGTGTTCTTGCCTGTCAAAATTTCTATGATGGAAATCATATGGGTGAAGACAAAGCCCTCGAAGCAGAGGCTCGTGCATGCCTTAAAGGCATTGAGTTAGCAAAATACTTGAGCTCAAATTCGATCATCCTTGAAGGAGATTCTCTGAAACTCATTAATATATTGAGCGACGAATCAGATACAATACCTTGGCGAATTCACAGTATTATATCAGACTGCAAACTTCTTTATTCTTTCTTTAATAGTTTTTCTGCAAGTTATGTTCCAAGAAGGGCAAATTGTGTGGCCCACTCACTAGCTAAGTTAGCTATTTCTTCTAAAAACTGTAATTTGTGGATGAATTCCAGCCCACGAGGTATCTCTCATCTTGTCCGTTCGGACATGATTGATTCTTCATCTTAATGAAGTGTTCGGTCTTTTCCCCTCAAAAAAAAAAAAAGATTCAAGGAAATTGAATCCAGATTCGTATTTCTAGACAAGACCAATGTTGAGTGGGAACTGGGAAGTGTACCTAATAGAAGGACCACATTGTGATTTTCTTTTCATACCACCACCCTCCCACATTTTCTATTTAGGCACCCACCCAATAATGCATAATTTTAGACAATTGATATGAAATCACTCTCAATGTTTTTAAAAATTAGAGGTACCTTTTATAAAGTTTGGTTAAATGACATTTGACCAATTGAAAAATATAATCGAGTTTATGGCGATGTCAGTTTAGAATTAAAAAAGACAAAATGTGTATGCGGTCCCGAATCTACAAATACCATATTCACACTCACGGCCAACAATTGGTCGACTAATTTGTTGGCATCTTTTCTCATGACAAGAAAGGTTATTGGTTCAAAATTTTACGGCTGCATGGTATTACAGTGTAGATTGTCTCCATGTAATTATATTAGTGGCTTCTCTTCATCTATTGGTGGTAACTTCTTTATGTCGTATTTGACGCTTCTTTCTTCATATATTTGTAGCGGTTTTTTGTGTGTTTCTCACACACTTCCTATGCCCCTTGCTTCCCATTGTATCCTGATTAATAGTAACATCTAAAATATAAAAATAATAATCCACACTCCCAACCTTGTTGTATGCCCATTCATCCTTAAGAGATGGAATGAAGGTTACTCTCTGTATTCCGTGTCCCAGAACGCTAAAAAAGTGGGCAAGAAGAAAGTCGAACCTCTGGTTAGTCTAGATATATAAAAAAATTCGGTGTGGAGAGAGATTTGAGAAGATTAATAGATCTTACAAGAATTATTAGGAACTTCCAAGGATAGCAACGAGGCATGAGTTATCAAACGATTCAAACCCAACATTGTAAAAAATAATCAAATTCTTAATTTAGGGTCCTAAATAGATAGGGGTCAAATTGCATAAATTTTTAGTAGATGGGTTTATTGCTCGGAGTACATTGACATGACATAGATACGCCTCTAGTAATGGTGAGGAATGAGTATACAAAAATTGCCACAAACATATAAAACTCGCCCCACAGCACAGATGAAAAGAAGTCGACATTACAGATGAAGAAAAAGTCCCTACAAACGATAGAAGAGAAAATCGCCCCTATTGGAGAGATGCCAACTAATCGAGCAAACAGTTGGTGGCTTCAGCATAGTTGATTTAGATTAGAGTCTTAATATTATTCATTCTTAGTGATTGAAATTTTATTTTTCCCACTTGTTCTATTGCTGAAGCACATGAATGTGTTTGCAGTTTAAACCATAAAAAAGCAAAAAAAAATACATACGACAATTGAGTCCACCTCGTAATCATGGTTGTATTAGTACTATTGTACAAATCAAAGTTGGTGGAGTAATTAGTGGAGCTTGTCAAAATGGTCTCATAATAATAATAATAATAATAATAATAATAATAATAATAATAATAATAATAATAATAATAATAATAATAATAATAATACTACTACTACTACTAATAATAATAATAATAATAATTTATTATTAGTAAAAAAATCAGGTGTAAGAGTAACAGTATAACTGTCGGCTAAATCTTTTTGCACCTCTTACATCTCAAATAGCCCTCTATTTTTTATTACCCTTTATTTACACAGATCTATTTGGGTCACATAGAATGTTTAAAAGGCCAATTTTTTCTGAGGATGGTCTCTTCAACTTATAGATCAACCTAAATTTTAGAAAGTTGGTAGAAAAACCTAAATTTTGAAGGCAGACCGAGCTATATTTTAGCTAGGAAATTGCAGGGGTTAAAATTTTTCTTGAAACGATGGAATAAGGAAAATTTTAGAAATGTTCACATTTCAATTGAGGAATTGAGATCCAAAGTGGACTATCTAGATAGGAAAGAGGAGGAGGAAGGTCAGCTTTCTCCAGATGATCTTAATGTTAGAAATAATGCGAAGGTGGAGGAAAATAAATTGTCTCTAATTTTAGAGAGAAATGCTAGACAAAAGGCGAAGGTAAATTATGTACTACAGGGTGACGCGAATACTGCCTATTTCCACCAAATTGCAAATGCCAGAAGAAGAAGAAGTACAATTTTAAAGATTGTGATGGATGGGGAGGAGATTAAAGACCAAATCAGAATCAAGGCTATTTTCACGGATTACCTCACTGATTTATTCATGGAACCTCTTGGTTGGAGACCGGGTCTTGATATATGGGGTGAATTTTAATAAAATTTCAGATGTAGACAACAGATGGTTGGAGAAGAAAATAGATGAAGGTGAGGTTGTTTTTGTACTAAACCAATTACCTGGACCAGATGGTTATCCATCAGAATTTTTTCAAAAGTACTGGCCAATCTTAAAAGATGATATCATGACTGTTTTTGATGAATTCTATGAAGAAGAAAGAGTGGATTGGAGACTGAATTGCTCAGCCATAAGCCTAATTCCTAAGAAAGTGAAAGTACTCACGCCAAAAGACTACAGACCTATTAGTCTAATTGGGGGTGTCTACAAACTTTTGTCTAAGATCTTAACTGAGAGATTAAAGGTAGTACTTCCAAAAGTGATATCACAATTTCAAGGGGCTTTTATAAAAGGAAAACAGATTCTAGATGGAGTGCTTATTGCCAATGAATGCATTGATTCTAGGATCAAATCCAAAAGACCTGGAATTTTATGCAAGGTGCATATGGAAAAAGCTTATGACCATGTAAATTGGGACGTGATTGATCATCTTTTTGGGTTGTTAGGTTTCGGTAACAAGTGAAAAAATTGGATGCATTGGTGTGTATCATCTGTTCAATACATGATGTTAATTAATGGAGATGCTTCCAAGAATTTCACAGCAACTAGAGGAATTCGTCAAGGGGACCCCATCTCCCCTTTTTTATTTATTATGGTTGCATAAGTGCTCTCAAAATTTCTAGAACGGACTAAAAAAATGGAGATAATTTCTGATTTTTCAGTGGTTAACAATGGTACAAACATTACACATTTGCAATTTGCAGATGACATCGTGATTTTTCTTGATGCAGACAAGTCTGAAGCAATTGCGATCAAAGCTATTTTAACTATCTTTGAGGTAAGTAGAGGTCTAAAAGTGAACTGGGACAAATCTACTGTTGTTGGAATTGGAAATGAGCGGGTGGCTGCTGATTTTGCAGACATTTTTTGGGTGTAAAATAGAGAAACTTCCTTTCAAATATTTAGGCTTACCGATTGGAGCTACTGTAAGAACCAAATCTATTTGGAATGAAGTTTTAGAAAAAATGGAAAAGAAATTAACACTGTGGAGAAGAAACCTTCTATCAAAAGGGGGAAGATTAACTTTAATCAAAAGCACCTTGGCAAGTATTCCAATTTATTTCTTATCTTTGTTCTCCATTCTGACGGATATTGAAAGAAAAATTGTGCGAATTATGAGGGACTTCTTATGGAGAAACTCATCACAGAAGAAAAAAATAAGTTGGGTAGCTTGGAAGAAGATTGCGAAACCAAAGAATAAATGCGGATTGGGGATTCGAAATCTGAAGAAAACAAATGAGGCATTACTTACGAAATGGATTTGGCGATTCGGAGAGGAAAAAGGGGCTTTATGGAGGACCATACTCATTGAAAAATATGGTGGAAAACATACGACTTTTAACCCTTTAGAATCTACACAGACTCATGGTGTGAGTATATGGAAAAAAATTCTAAAATAAAAAGAATTCATGATGCAGCACACCACATTACAAGTTAGAAACGGAACTTCAATATATTTGTGGATTGATAGATGGACAGGACAAGGAACCCTTAAAGAGAGCTATCCTCAATTGTACAAACTTTCCAGAACAAAGAAAGCTACAATAGCTGAAGCTATAACGAACCAGCAAGAATGGAACTTTAATTTTAGAAGAGAGTTAAATCTTGATGAAGTTGAAGATTTAAACCACCTTCTTGATGATGTTGGAGAACCACCAACATTGGATAATAGAGATGATAGTCGATGTTGTAGCTTGGCTAGGGGAAGTTTTTTTAACCCGAAGGATTGTTATGTCGCTCTGATCTCCGATGATAATTTTAGAATGAATGAGAATTACATCTAGAATAGGCAGATTCCATCAAAAGTTTCATTCATGCTTTGGACGGAATATCATAATGGGCTACCAACAAATGATAATCTAATCAAGAGGGGTTTTTATATTGTTAACAAATCCTCACTTTGCAAGTCAATAGCTGAAAAACATCAAGCCACCTATTTCTTCATTATAGATATGCTAGTGGTGTTTGGGATTATTTCATTAATAGCTTCAACATGTACTGGGTAAGAAATGATAACATTTTAAATCAACTTGCAAGCTGAAAAATCAATACCAAGAGGAGCATGACAATTAAGGTATGAAACTTGCTACCTTTCGCTATTTGTTGGTCGTTGTGGGTTGAATGGAATGGGCGAGTGTTTGAATCAAAGGAGACAACAATTCGGGAAACAATTGACAAAATAAAAACGTTAATTTATCTTTGGGGCTTGCGTGAGAACATTTTCGAGGGCTTATCTTTCAATGATGTTTTCTTTAGGTGGGAAACTGTAATTAATATATAAGTTACGGGTACTCATACTTTCTCATCTGTAATTTTTTCTTCTATCAATAAAATTTTGCCCTTTAACCTTCAAAAAAAAATCTTATAGATCAACCTCACAATAATTCATATCATTTAAATAATTTTATCCTCATTTAAAATTAATCTAGATTTTTATCAATTTTTTTTAATAAAAACCTAATTTTTAATGGAGTTAAAAGATTTATGCTGATGTGATTTATTGTTTCACAAAAAATTAATATTTAGATCATTTCTATGTAGATCCATAGACTAATGTAAACGGAGCCTAAAAATAAATAGAATATTAATAAAGAAAAAGTAGGAGAGTTTTAAGGTGTAATAAGGCTTCACCATAACTGTCCAAGTATCCCGCATTCTCGCCCAAGAGAGCCAAATGTCAAATTTGGGATTGTAAAGTAGCAAATGTCGCTACTCTACGGAAACAACAAACTCCAACTCATTCACATTTATTGTACGGTGCACACGTGGAGCTTCTGACGTAATCAGGTCCTTTTAATATGCCCTTTGGTTCGAAATCTAACTTCTTTTGTCTCTCTCATTTCTCGCTCGAACTCAGAACAGAACCATTTCCTTCCACTCCCGACTCCACCAAAAATATGGATACGATCCTCCTCCACTCTCCTTCTCTCTCTAAACGACCCTGTTGCGTAGACCCTTCACTCGAGATTTCTAGGGTTCCAAATTCAAACCACATGGATCGTCTCTTAGAAAAATTCCTAGGGTTTCCTGAGTCCTCCACCTCTATTGACCTCACTCTCGAGCGTCTTCTAGAATCTAGGGCTTGTGATTCCGACCAGAACGAGATGATTGAAAATGCACTTCGAATGGGATCTATTCTTTTAGAAGCCGGTAAAAGATCGCAAAGAAAACGATTCACTAAGCATAATTCAATCGCTTGGGCTCTTCCACCTGATCTCACCATCAAAGTATGTTCAATTTTTAATTTTTTTTTCACAATTTGATTATGTTCGATTTTCAGTTTATGGAAAATTTTCTGTGTAATTGGTTCAATTTCGACCAGAACACACTTAGAAGACTAATATGTTGAAATTGTTCTTTATAAATTCTGTTTGCAAGTCTAATTTGTAATTTTCATTTGAATTGCTTAGAAATGTGACTTCAATTTTACACGAAGATTATGCGATCCTTATAATTCATGTCTAAAACTATTTCTATACTGTCTGGAAGTTCTTTTGTTAACCTTTGAACCAACATATTTGGGATATCCACTTCACTTAGTTGTTCTTCAATTGAGAGTGTTGGAATGTGGCCCAAAATTTCTAGTTTTTTACTCTATACTGCTGCTGGAACTACTAGGTGTTTCAATAATTGCTCCAATGCTCCGTGATTAAAGTCTTTAATCACGTCTTTGCGTCTTACTACTATTTCTAGATCTTCTTCTCCTACCTTAGTATAACACTAGTAAAAAGGGATTTCTAAAAGAGTCAGGATCAGGGGACTTGCTTAAAGCAACATGTTGTTGACACAGTCCATGTGGGGCTCATATGGAAATGATCTAAGGGATGATTTTTTGAGAGGATCATGTAAGTACTATACAGATCATCCTTACCCAAAATCACATCATTCTAAAACTTTCAAGCCCATCAAAAGTTGTTTGATTTATTGAGCCGTTTATTTTTACAATTAACTGTACACTAACATTTGATGGGGTTATAGGTTTAAGAATGGAATGAATTTTATATGAAGATGATCTACATAGCGAGAAGATCGTCCTCACACCGTGGGATTATCTCCATGTGGGCCCCCACATAGACCTTGTCTACAACATGTTGCTTTAAGCATGTCCCCCGATCCCGACTCTTTCTTAAAAGACCTATACAGCACATGTGTAATCCGAGCTAAAATAAACAACAGATAATTTCCAATTTTAGCTAAGATAAAATCAAATTGGTCTTTATGGGGGTTCATGTTATTTGGCATTGGTGTTGCTTCAAGTATGGTTTTCTTTGTTTCAATGTACAGTACGTAGTTCTACTTCTACGTGGAAGTGGTGAACCAATGTGGAATGAATGTTAGATCAGTTGGCATTTTTGGATGTTTTCTGGTGGTGGGATTCGTTTTATTCCATATGAATGGTCTTGTATAAATTAACTGCTTATGTGCAATTGTGAATTTCTATTACTGTGCATATGTAAACTTTTGCCCATTAAACCCATGTAAGCTGTCTCCAATTAAATGTCCGAGGAACTGTAACTTTCCATTCATACAAAGGAGAGGTTTAACTCTTCTTTTGTTCAGAATAATTTTATTTGTTTTCTGATTGTTCTGCAAGCACGCTATTCAATCACATGTTGACCTTTGACTTTTATTTTTTTTCTTTTAATACTTAAACAGTTCTTTTATATCATTGAGTCCTCTAACTCCAGTATCACATAGTAGTTGTGCAGTCAACAGTCCATTAAGTTTTGCTGTTGCAATTTTTCTCCTGCTATGGAGATTCACTAACATGCTACGAAATGGTTTTTCTTGACTTGAAGGTATTTTCTATGCTTGACACACAAAGCCTTTGTTTTGCGGCAGCTAGTTGTTCAATGTTCAACAAGTGTGCCATGGACCCAATGTGCTATGCCAATATTGATTTAACTTCAGTAGTACCAAAGGTCAATAACACAGTTGTATGCACAATGATTCAGCGAGCGGGGAAAAACCTCCAGTGAGAATCCTTCCTACATGTATTTAATTAATACCATTTGTTATCTCTCAGGACTCAGGAGGTTATGTTTAGGGTACTTTCATCATTTGAGAAGCCTTTATGTACTATCATATACTTGCCATGATTCTGTTTAGATTTTTTCATCATGTTGTATCCTTTATTATGTTTCTCCTGTCATTGTTGCTGAAAGTATCCTTAAAGGTAACTAGTGTTAGGCACATTCATTTCTTGTTATTGATGCTCAATGGCCTAAAGAAATTGCTGAAATAATAGAGGTTTATGAGGCTCCAGAAAGTTCTATAGATTATCATAAAACAACCTTGAGAAAGAAGATAATAAATAGGTCAGAGAGATTGTTGAAAGCCGTTAAAAGACAGAAAGCTCTTTGTTAGTTTCGCAACTTTAGATTGGCAGCTGGAGGAAATGAAGGATCAAGGATGTAATATTGAATTGCTGATTGACTGACATAAATGATGGAGTTGATTTCTGGGTGTCGAATGACTAAAATACCCTTTTAGAAGGCCAATCAAAAGGCACTGGTTCCACTTCACTAAAAAAAAGAAAACTCAAAAAAGTAAAAGGGCCATGCTTTTAGGCTTTCACTTTATGTATAGTTTAGATGCTTTTTATAAGGTTAGTTGGTTGAGACGGTTTGAAGGTCTGAAATCATGATGCATTCCTACTTGCCTCTTGTTTGATACAGTGAAGACTATCTGCTGGTTATAGCAGTGTTGAGAAATGATGAAGTTTGTGGGTAAACTGTTTAGATATAAATAAGTTAATCCAACTGTTGACATAACCTGTGGGTAAAGTAGTACTTAAATTTTTAATGGACTTGATTGATATTGTCTTTATGAATGCATTACAGCTTGTATTCATTGATCCGTGGACTAGATGGGAGCCCTCGAGCAATATCCTTTTATTTCAATACATGAAAACATTAGATTTGCTAACCATTCTGTGCCTGTGTATGAGATTTTACATGGTATTCTTTGCCTTTTTCACTTTTGAAGTAAATTCTTGGATATCAATGAATATGCTAGTTCCCCCCTTTTAACTGATTTTGTCTAATTTAGATCATACTTAGTTATAGTTCAATTCTTAATTTCAGGTCTCTTAAGCTTGGTATATTGCCCTCCCCCACAACTTTGCCAGGGACTTCTCGTTTGGTTTATGGTATCAAGAGTTCTGTGGATGCTGGTTTTTCGTGGAATGATAAGAGATCCAGACAAGGGAAAGAGTCATATGTACTCACAAGATCCTGCTTAATGTCTTTAAGCACGGACGGTGGTGCTTCTGGGTATGGATAAATTTAACGAGAACCTCTTGCTTTCAAGTGACACTTGAGTCTATATTTTTAATCTCTCTTTTGTTATGATGTAAGGGCTCTCTTGAAGAGGTTGCATCTCTACAATATCGAAAAAATGGAGACTTCTGCACTTTGTGCAGCTTTATCAGTATGTCAAGCGCTCCTTGATTTGGAAGTTGTTGGCCTGTAAGTCTCATTGATACTGTTGTTTCCATCTGTGCATTCCTTGGTAAAATTTAGCATAATGAAAGACACCATTTACAGTTCATATTTGTAATGTATCTTCATGCTTTTGTAACTAAAAAGGTTTTTTTTTTTCCATTGGCGTTTCTTTCGTTCATGTTTTGCCTTTGTATTTGTCACAATGTGTATGCTTAAGAGTATCTGTGTCATCTTTATGTGCTCTTCCTGATGAGATTCTTACTAGAGCATTTTTGAGCTTTGATCACTTAACTTTGGTATTGTGAACAGTCATGTCGAGCTCAAGCAAACCTTGGAGTCCGTAAGCACAAATTGTCATTACATAGAACGTCTATTCATTGAATCTTCTAAAACAGGTACAACAACTTTTTATGTGTTTTTTTCCTTGTGCTCTAGAATTTTTCGCTTACTGTTTAAACTTCCGTTATCAGGTAGAGATGACAGTTTGAAGTCACCAACTTGTGTTGATTTTGTAAATGGTTGTCCTCATTTGACTACCTTGGCCCTCAGAGGATTCAAGCTGCAAGATTATAAAGTCCGTGTACTTGTTAAGGTAACTTCCATCTTAATTTGAAAACTTATATCATGCATATTATTTCAGGTCCCAACCCAGTTTATTGCTTGAATCACATTGCCCAGGAAGATGTTTTTAGCACAAATCCTGACCAACCAAATAATTCTTTTTGCCACGTCAATAATCAAGCTAACAGTTTGGATACAATTCATTTCTGTTTTGATTGGGTGTAGATATGGAATCATGGTTTCATAATCTAGTTTAATTCTTGTGTTAAATAGCCTGCTCATATGTGTCTGTCTTGTTGGTTTGCCATGTTTCAAAAGATTGGCTAGTGGACTGCTTCGCATTATCTAACCTCATGCTTTTCTTATATACCCGTCTTTCCTTTTAGGGATTTCGCAAGCTGAAAGTTGTTGATTTCTCAACATCTTATTCAATCACTGGAACCTTTCTAAGGTTTGTGTATTTCTGAGTTTTATAGAGTTCTTATTTTTTCATTGCGCCTGTATACCAAACATTCCTCTCTAATTTTCCTCATCAGTAGTTCCTATTCTCAGTTTGTGTTTTTACTTTTTAGGAACCTTGGCTCTGGTACAAATGGACATCTACTGGAAGTTTTGATCTTACGTGATTGCATGCATCTCAAAGAAGTGAGGGTTATCATCCATATCTTTGCTGATGTTTCCATGCATGCACACACTTGTGTGCTTACATTTTTCTCTTCCTCTGGCATTAGAAACAAATTTGATGTCTTATGCAGGTAGAAGTGGGTCGAGTTTTATCAGCAGTACTTGCTGGGGACTTCAGATTCCTTAAATATCTTGTGGGTAGAAGAAAAATCTCTAACCTTTTGCAATATTTACTTTATGATTTCAATATTGGAGTACAAGATTTGTATTTTGTAGTTGTACTTCCTGACTGTGGACTCCAAATAGGACATATCCAACAGGGAAGGTTTAGCGTCAGACCATGATTGGTATGATAGGTGTTATAGCCCAAGGTACACATTTCCCTTTGGGATTGATGCTCTGCATCTAGTGTTTTCTTTACCAATCATCAGTTTGTGCAAATTCTGCAGTACTCTTCCTATAAAGCGGGTCATGGAAGAAAGGCCTGAGATCTGTTTACTAGCTGACTTTCCTCCGGAGGGGAGGTTGGTTTACTCTTAATTTCTGTGATTCCATACTAATGAAGAACTTGGGAGTAACGCTGACCACTGCTTCGTTTGGTCTATGTTACATTTGTAGCTTCATGGAGATTGAACAAATACTTGAGAGTGAGGTGAACAGCGACGCCAGCTTGCCTTTGCAGATAAGCAGTCCCACATCAGATAGTTCTTTGTTTATGAGTTCATCAGAGAGTAGCTACAATAGTGATCAGGGCAGCGGCAATGAGGATGGTCATGATGGAGGTTTAGTCCTCTATGAGGAGAGCTCAGACGAGCTGGACTTTCTCTCTGCTTAGTTGAAGTTCCAAGGATATGGTAACACAAGCAGACTGTATCAGCTAAGGGTGTTAGGTACCTCTCTCTCTCTCTGTGTCTCTTCTCAGTTGAATTTATCTAAAGCCAGTTGGTTAAGCTGAGTTACTAAGGTCCTGCTTGATATCATACTAATATTTGCATCTTGCAAATATGAAATATTAGAAATGCCTCAACTTTGTGAGGGGTTTTCATGGTGATTTGCAGTAAGCTCACAAATAAGAGTCAAAAGGGTTGTGAATATTTGCAGTTTTAAAAGTGCTGTGAATATTCTCAGCCATTTTACCTCTTATTTGTGGGTCCATTGCAAATCACCACAAAAAACCTATAAAGATTGTGACATTCCTATTGTTTGCATCATGCAAATATTAACAGGATACCAAGCAGGGTTTAAGTTTCGGTGTCACTAAAACCACTATCGTTGTTTCTAGTACATCTTTCGCCATACTTTGGTTGTATTAGAAATACTGGCTTTTCTGTGACCTGCAATGCTAATAAATATTCCATTTTCCCTAACAATAAGTTCTTATGTTATCAGGGAGGGTATGGTGTTCACGAGCAGGTAGCAGAGTTCAAGATGTCGCCGGCTAACCAATGACCATACGTTAACAGATGTGGTCTAAATCTCAGCACACGCTTGTGCTCATCATCAATTTCATGGGTGACTATACATCTGAATCTGCAAAATAAGGTGGAAGTTTTGGGTTGTTTTGGTCAGTAATAATCTTTTTTTTCTTTTTCTTTTTTTTTTTTTTTTTCCTTTTCACTGTTTACTATATGTGATATATATATTATAAAGAATCACTCCAAGGGTTTCTGGTCTTTTGGTTGAAGCGCTAGTCAACAGCTTTTATACAAGATCTTTTTTTAGGCAATTGACTGTAATTAAACTGATCTCTGGTGCAATTTGGGTTGCTACATTTTCTATGGTATGTGTCTTTTTATCTGTTACCCTTCTTCACATGACACAATTACTTAAGATTTTTCGCATTGGGCAGGCTTACAACTGTTTAGATAGAATAGCTCGTTTCGTCGTAGGTCTTCCAGACTGGTGCTTCCTCTAGTAGTACTCAAAAAAATCGTTGATATTTAAACTACACAAATCTTGAGGAAAAACCAATGGTTAATGCTTGGAGTTGAAGCTAAGTTCTTCTCCAATGCAAAAGTGGCCAACTTCCTATGTAGGAAGGTTCATACAATATCCACTTGAGACTTGCTCCCAATGTGGTGACAAATTCTTGAGAGAGAAAAAAAAAATATCTCCAATGCAAATGTGGTTTTTATTATTCTGACTTTTTTGACAATTAATTAAATCGGCTATTTTTGTTGATTGTAAAAAGGGAGAGAGAAAATAACATTTAGTTTCAATATGTGTTTTCTATGTGGCACAATAAATTGGAGCTGACCACATTTGCATTGGAGACCAACCTCAACTCTGTGTACCATTGCAAAAAGTTCCCACCAAGCTTCTCTAGTATCACTTTCTAAATATACTCCATTTTTACTCAAAAATCAAAAGATCAGCCTGTCAATGAACAGAAGTTGTAATTACTTAACCCATGATTATTAAGAAAAACTTTGTTTTGATAGGTTCTTAATCAACACATTGCATCATCTTTGTCTCTTTCCTTTGACCTGAGAATCAACATTATTAGTGATCCCTTACTTGCTTGGAGCATTGTCATGAATTGGGTTAAAACCATGGAAACCATTGCATCATGTCTTTTAGATGGTCTACTCCAGATTAGAATGATACTTCATGATGGTTTACCCTAGATTACAGTTAATAATATTGTTACGGCATTAATCGATATGTTCCATAATCTCAAAATCCATTATGAGAGCAGAGAGCCTAAAAGTTTCCAATTTCATTCTTCAATTCTTGAACAGTTCCTCTAGCATTCAAGTAGGTGAAAGTATTCAAACAAAAACCATAACATCCAATGTACAGGAAGGGAAATATTCATTTATGTAAAAACATTACATACCATTCTCTCATCTTCTCTCAACATAACACAAACCACAAAAAAGAAAAGAAAAAGGACGAGCAAAAACAACACAAACAAAAGAGAAAAAGAAAAGAAGACTGTCAGGGTTTTTTTTTTTCTTTGTTCTTTAAGATGTCTCCATTACATTCAATTCATTCTCTTCTCTTTCAAGTGTTATGGGTTTTGTGTCCAGTTCCATGGCCATAGATGAACCTTGCTGTTCCCTCAGTGTATACTTGTGTCTCCTTAGCAAGTCTTGAGAAATTAAAAACCCACAACAAATCAGTGAACTAAATTATTTAGGAAAAAATGATTATACTAAGGAACTACTAATGAAGAACGAAAGAAAAATAACTCACGTTTTTCGAACGGCTTTGCTTAGGATGGAAGCCGACATAAAAGTCTTTCCGTCGAGGTATCTGTTTTCTCCTTTCATTCTCTGTTTGATTCTGATGTCTAACTCTTCAGCGTCGGCCGTAAATGGAGTATCTGATGCCTGTAATTGTTGAAGAAAAAAGTTTAAGCTCACTAGCTTCACTTAATTAAGTTCATTAAGAAGGAAGGGATTAGATTAATTCATTTACCATGACCCATCCCCAGGTATCAGCATACGAAGGAATGTGAGCTGAATATGGCACAACATCTGCATAAATAACCCATTTTAGTTTTAGTTTAGATCTGATTGAATTCTGAGCTTAAATTGATAAAACAGAGACTGGGTTTTTCTATTATGATTACTAACATTTGAAAACCTGTCTTAGAGTGTTGTAGATGCAAGAGAAAACTTCTGTATGGCTAAACACTCCTGCTGGCCCTGCCTGCAACAATAAAACACAAGCTCGGTATGAAGACTAAAAATACCCTTATTATTTGTTATTGTTTTGTTTCATATTCAAAGGCATTTATATGTGTTTGAAGGATAAAACAGGGATAGAAGTTTTGATTTTCAAATAAACGTGGGAAAAAGAGTATTTTCCTTTATATATTAGTGTAGACATACAAAGAAGCAAAATTAGTGATTACCTGTGTGACAAAAATGCCACCTTCATTGAGTCTAGTCTTGACAATTGATTCATAGAAGGATTTGGTGTAAAGTTGGTAACATGGGCCTCCTTCTATTGGGTCTGCCAAGTCCCCTATTATCACATCAAAACCATCTTTCCTGCTCTCAAGTTCAGCCCTAGCATCATTGATTATGAGGTCAAGCCTCAAATCACAGAAAGCTTCTCTGTTTGCAACCAGGTGAGATTTGCAGAAATCCACCACTTCCTGACAATTGCAAAAAGAAAAAGAGAGTATATTAAACACCATTTATTAGAAAACTAAAAGGGGAAACAAAATGGTGAGCTTAACCCTCTGATGTTTGGACTTTGAAACAACAAGTATAGCCCGCTTATGAATATTGATGATTTGGTGAGCCATCCATATGGTTTGGATGGTAGCGCCACCAAATCACTAATGTGTATAGTTTCTGTACCATCTCAACAAAAAACAGAATCCCAAGAAGAAAACTCAAATAAAAAGCAGAAAAATAGAGAGATAAAAATAGATAATTTTTATTTTTGGTTTTAGTAAGAGATTTACCTCATCAATATCACACATAACCACTTTGTCTACAGTTTTGTGTCTTAAGATCTCTCTTGCAGTAGAACCTTCACCTCCTCCCATAATGAAAATGGTCTTTGGACTGAAAATAAATAAAATTAAACATTGAGGGTTTGTATTTTATTTCAATTAAACAGTGCTAGTAAACACAAGTTATGTAATTCTCATTCTCATAGAAAAGTAGGCATTTAGCATTCAAGTCCTCATAAATTGGTTGAATTAGTAAGACTCCTTATAATTCAATTAATTTGAGTCACCCCATTACCAAGACCATCATTAGTCAAGCTTACCCTTAACAAGTTCAATAAGAGCTTGAAATGTAAAACATGGGCTTTCCAAGACATAGAGTGTAAATTTTGGCCCATTTGGGTGTTAGTCAACATCTTTTACTGACAGTCAAAGGGGGTCATCCTAACATAAGAGGTAAACTGGATGAATTCAACCAATTTTCCAGGGGTGAAAAAAAAAACAGATGTTCGAATAGAGATTGAAGAAAAGTACTTGAAGTGATGAATGAGAGCTGGATGAACAAGAGATTCATGGTAGATGAATTCATCAATCTCTGCACTTTGAAGCTTTCCATCAATGACTAGTGCCTGCAAAAGAGAACCTACTTAGAAACAAAAACAAAAAGAAGAAGAGAAAAATGTCTAACGTAATTTAACCTTCATACATTAATCTTAAACAGAAAAGATTGCAGACCTTTCCAAAGGGCTTTGTGTCCAATAAAGCAATATCTTGGTACTGACTAGATCCTGTATGTAGGATACTGCACCAAAAAATAAGAACCAAAAAAGATAAATTAAAATTGATTTTTTTTTTCAGGTATTTAAATGTCAAATATTGCCTAAAATGATTATGTTCAGAATTGGGTATCATGAAAAGATTAACAAAAAGCAATTCTTTTCTTGTTGTCTAGCTTTTGCATGACCAAGATGTTACATAATATTGTATTGTATAAATTAAGGTTATAGATAGATACTTGGAACTTTCTTCTTAAAGTTTAGAGGGGCTTTAATTTTTATTAATATAATTATGTAAACCCATTATAGGTGTGCAAAGGGTTCATAAAGTTTTAGAAAAACACCATACAATAGAGCTTCTACTTTTGTTTTTGTCTAAGCCAATGAAAAAGGGTCTTCTAATTGTTTATTAATTAGTTCTTCTTGAAGCTTCTTCATGATTTTGTCCTTGAAGCAACCAGCAGCTTCTTGGTGTGTTCTGTTCTGTTCTTCATTAAACTAAAAATTTAAAAGAAAATCTATGAGCAACCCACCATTTGTTACAAGCAAACAAACAAATTAAAACAAAATGGAAAAGAAAGGGAAATTATGCATAGATGTTTAACTACTTAAGCTCACAAATCACAATAGATGTTCAATATAATATAGTGATTGAAGAGAAGAAAAAGGGAAGAATTAATATTCTGAAATATAATACCTATTGAGAGCAAAACACCATCTCAAGTCCTGTTCAATCTCTTCTTCATACCAACAACTTTTCCTACGACCTTCACCTACTAAATGGCCATTCCCATTCCCATGATGAACTCCATTGCCATTGCCATTGCCATTAGCATTTCCATTAGAAATATCACCCATCTTTTCTTGTAGCTTAAACTATGTAATTAACTAGCTTTTGAAAGAGAGAGAGAGAGAGAGAGAGAGAGAGAGAGAGAGAGAGAGAGAGAGAGTCCTAATATCAGGTAAGAGAAGAGTGGGTTTTGGTTTGTGGATGGGAAGTAGTGGGATGGAGGGGCTTATAAGGAAGTGAAGTTGGCAGGGTGGCAGAGAAATCGAAATGGTGTTATAATTTGCATTTGAGAGAGAAACTAGAGAAAGGGAGAATATAATTATTTGAGTAGAGCTAGTGGAGGGTGCAAATGTAAATGGAAGAAAGGGAATGAGTATAAATTTGAGAAGAGGGCATGGATTTTTGCAACCCCCAAAAAAAAGTTGATAAAAAAGACAGACAGAGTGCGATTTCTAAGGTTGATTTGCTCGCGTGGGTTCTTGTATAGGATGGACATTGCTAGCTGCTATGCTATTTCCTACATGTCAATTTTTTTTTTTTTGAATGGATTACTATATTTACATGTCATTGTGGCTTCCAAGTTTCTACCATCACCCTCTCTCACATGTACAAGAGTAAAGAGAGAGAAAATTGTTAATGCTATTGTTGTCATGGTGTTGATGATGATATGTTGAGGATGTCATGGCATGATGATGGCCATTGGAAATTGAACCAACCCATCTCATATTATATTTCCCCATATGAGCTGGCCTCATTCACTCCCCTACTTAACATTGTGAGAAAAAAAAAAAAACAAAAAACAAGGACCAAGTATATCATATGTAAGGGTGCATTTCAGTTCTTGGCAATGTTACTTATCTCCAAATAAGTCCTGCATTGATTTTTTTTAATGGGGTAGCATCTTAATAAACACATTCAAATCAAAGCTTTATATGTGCTACTATACGATGCTCACATATTAACGGAGAAATCAATATGAGATTTATTTGGGGGAAGGAGTAGTATTTTCTTCCAAATAATTCGCGGCAAGCCTATGTACTTAATGTAGGATATATCATAACATCCCACCATGCTTTTAAGATCGAGGTTTACAATGGCTCACTCTATTGTCGCTCGTTTGACATCAATAACCATTTTCATGCAGGTGGTTTCACTAATTTACTAATATTCAACCCAATGAATCTTAATCTAGACAGGTCACCCCATTCGTAATACGTTACAATCCCACATCGATAAAGTATGAGATTGGTCGTGGGTATATGAACTCTTGGACACCCTTTCTTTGCAAGTTGGTTTTCAGGTGCAAGCTCTACCCAAGGGTTTGTATTAAGTGGTATCAGAGTCAAACCACCACATCTCAGAACAGGCAATCTATAGGCTAGATTAAGATGTCTTGTATTATGTATGGACATGGTGCCATCACATTGATTTTTGTTATATGGTAGGTGGGCTACTGGGAGACAAGTGTCCATAGAGTGGATGGTAGAATGTTATAATTTCATATTGGCACCCTTCCTTTACAAGCTGGTGTTTAGGCCAAGTGCTACCCAAGGGTTCTATCATAATAGATCCGTGATCTGATAGTTGGAATTCAGAAAGCAGGGAGTTTGGTTTAGGTACCTATCGTTATTCAAATTTTCAAACCATAATTGTCATTCCTAGCTTATGGAACTAGCTAGGACTGGACCCAAATTGTGAATCACATTTTGGCTGATTTGACCTTAAGTCGGTGCAATATCAATATTGAATTTTATTGTTCTTAGCCTGACTCGATCAAACCAGGTATCAGAATCAGAACGATTTTGAGTTCCAAATGGATGTGGTGATGATGGGTTGATATATGGCATATATGATATTTGAGGACATGGTTCAATATATTGGAGAAAGGTAAAAAAAAACATAAAAAAAAACCACAGAAAGGATAAAAGAGAATGATGGGGGAGATGACAAATACCGAAAATTAGGGCTATTTTGAGAGAATTTATTGGATTTGGTTTCTTCTTTTTCTTGGTTAATGAGAGAAGGGGCGTGCGGTGGGCATCATCATCTTCATCATCATATATTCTCTTTCTCTCTCTAAGATAAACGGCGTGCAGTGGCAGGCACACTCGCACATCATCATCATAATCACTCAACATCCCCCTTCCAACAAAGATCTCTCCTTCTCTCTCTAACCCTAGCTAATCACCCCCAACCTTTTACCACTACCACACACAAAGTATATTCATCATTCTCTCACCATCTTGATGGACACGAGTCAGAACAAGAGTAGTCTAATTTATGTTATATAAATTCACTAGTCTTATTTGAATGCACTTTTTATAAAAAAATTATTTTTAATTGTATTAATTTTTAGAAATTTTCTTTTAAATATTTTATTTTTTTTAGAAACTTCTTTTATTTAGCTTGGAAATATCTTTTTTTTTATATATATTAGGCCATGTGTTTATAATGTAAGTTTTTTTAACCCACACCTAAGAGAGAGGGTTTTATTAACTCAAGGCTTCTCCTATAGTATATTACTAGCCCCTATATCCTGTGCAAGGCACGGGGGCTTCTTTTAAAAAAAAAATTGAATTTTTTTATTAGATAAATAGAAAATTTAGTTGTTTTAGATTGGGCTATAAATTTATAATAATGGTTTTTTTAACACACACCTAAGAGAGAGGGTTTTATATTAACCCAATAATAGATAATAGATTGGGCCATATGTTTATAATGCAGGTTTTTTTAACCCATACCTAAGAGAGTGGGTTTTGTTAACCCAATATTTCTCATATAGTATATTATAATAGATAATAGATTTAGATGTAAGGGTGTCAATGGGTACCCATTTATTTAAGAACCGGACTAAAGTCGATCTTCATTTTCTGATTTCATGTATTTTAGGGTAAGAACTAGAATCAAAACCATTAGGAAGCACACTCACAAAGGGCTTCTTTTAAACCTTGTCTAGCTAAGGCTTTTGTTATGAACGCTTGTATAGAATCTCTTGAAAACTGGCTTGTAAGGAAAGGGTACTGCCAAAGAGCTCATAAATCCACGACAAATCACATACTTGACCAATGTATGATCTTATCATTTCACCACATTTCTAAAACCGACATCTACGATGGTCCACTCTATCGACACTAGTCCGATGGTAATCTTATCATTTCACCACTTTTCCAAAACCGACGTCCACGACGACCCACTCTATCGATATTGGTCCGATGGTAGTCCTTTTCCTCTAGTGGCTTTCACTCACCTACCATGCAATGTATCTTAATCTGGTCTATAGGTCGCCCCTTTCGTGGTGTCCCCGTGATATGGTCGTGTGGCTCGGATACCAAATGTTATGAACCTTTAGGTAGAACTCACCCTTGAAAACCATGGCTTGCAAGAGAAGGGTGCCCAAGAACTTATAAACCCACGACTAATCCTACACTTCACTAGTGTGAGATCTTATCAACTTCATCCAATCTAAGGATGGAATGTAGTCATTTGCTGTTGGCTGTTAGCTGTTAGCCTTTCTAGCAGCGGGATAGTATCATAAGTAGTTCCGATTTTGGGTACTAGGGTATTTAATGAAGTCAAAACTGAACTGGTAGGAAGTGGAATTAGACTCCAAATACAATTTTTTCCTTTTTCTTTTCTTTTTGAAAAAAGAATTTACCAACGAAAAATAAGTATTAGAAAATAAAAACTGAGACATTCGATCGGTGTCCGTCGGTATTAGACCTAACTAAATCAGAACAACCTAATTTAATAGGTTCGGTTCTGGATAGTTCAATTCAATAACTGAATCAGAACCGACCCATTGACCCTAACATGAATGGGCCCACTTTAATTAGTTTGGTGGAACCCACGTGTATTGATCTGGCTGGTGATGTCATGTTTGCATCAGCATGATATATGTGGTGGTGATAAGGATGGATAAGGGTTAAATGGGGGGCATGCAGTAGAATTAAGATGTGTTCATGCACGCCAACAAGAAGTTTTTTAAGTATTGAAAGAGGAAGACATGAAACTTATCCTAATTACTAGCTTGGGGGGTAGAGTATGGTATTGATGGACACACACCTGCTCTCCACGGCAAAGCGATGATGGATGGTTCTGTCCCCCCAAACTCATGACCCTTCAACTACAATTATTACTTACACATAAAAAGTTATAATTACTTCTATCAATCTATGGGGTGGTTAAATACTAGTATCTATTCATTTACCTACTCTCTTTAGTAATATGGATTAGGTTTAGGGTTAAAGTTAATTCCCTTCTAAGTTACTTTCTCAAAGATTTCATTAGGAGAAATTTTATGGGCAACTATTAAAGTTTGTTGGCAAGTTTGGGATAACGGCGCCACCATTAAATAACTTTTTTTGTTTTTTTGTTTTGTTTTGGTTGTTTGCAGACTTCAATTTGGCATTCTTTTATGGATTTTGTCACATGATAAGTTTTATAAATTTATGTATTGTTTCGTTTAAGTTTGTTCAAATGGACTGATT